>JAUZNK010003352.1:0-44725 GCA_035046665.1 Euphysa ruthae | reverse complement strand
TAACTTCATCAGTATCATCGTCACTATCTTCAGCAAGCTGTAATTCACCCACAGAAGTGTTCAAAAAAGTGTTGAAAATACTTTTTTTGACTTAGATAAAAATGCCACAGCCTCCAAAACAAAAATATTTCACAAAAAGTTTGAGGCTCTAACTTTACGATAACCGATGATAAAGCTATAAGTTGATAGCTTAAAATATAATTCAATCTTTCTATTTTCATTTGTAATCGGTCTCGTATGATTTACACGAGGTTGTATTGAGCTATGACCGTTCAAAGTGGTCGTAGTGAAATCCCGGACATGTCCGGGCATGGGATCTGAGGAAAACATTGAAATCCCGGACTGGTCCGGGAATGGGACGCTAAGGGTTAACATTTGGAGTTTTTGGATTCCTTGTTAAAAGTTTAAGGTTGAACCCATGTGTACACCCTTATTTGTTTGAGAGCAACTACATATGCTTGTTTCTTACACCACTAGCTATATAGCTTATTTGCTTTTTTTAAAACTTAATATTTTAAGTTACATTTTAGGACAAGGCTTGTGGGATTGTTTATTGCAGAACTCGGGAAGAATGTCACACGATTGCCATTAAATTATCACAAAAAGGTCTAGCTGCAAAACCATACCATGCAGGTTTGTCAGCACTCATTTTAAGTCTCAATTATTCTTTACTCGTGTAAATCATATTTTTTTGAGCAATATATTCATTACTGATTTTTATAAAAGAAAGTCCTAAACTGAACAGATTTTTATCATCAAAACCTTTTATTTATTTATAAACTGTTTTATTTATATTAAATGGCGTTAACATTAAATTTATGTGGTTTTTTTATGTAAATTTATCAAAGTGGTTAATTTGATTTTTTTGTCATTTCATTTATTATCAGCCTTACCAAAGGAGAAAAAGAATGAAGTACAAAAACAATGGATGTGTGGATTTATTCCAGTGATCTGTGCAACGATCAGTTTTGGGATGGGTGTTGACAAATCTTCTGTAAGGTAAGATAACCTATCAAGAATTTTGGACAATGTTTTGTAACAGTTAAGAAAAAAAGAATTTTTTTTTTTTTTTTGGTTATAATGTGGGTGTAGTTGAGCAGTTTTCATACAATAAAGTCAAAATATAGTTTTCAATCTCTGAGAATTATAACTTTTCATTCTTAGAAATAATTAATTTAAGCGTCTGTGTTTAATTCATAGCAACATTTTCATTTCATTTTTGTGACTTTTACATGCATTGTGTGTGATGTTGTTGGTCATGTTTTTAGATGTGTTGTTCATTGGAATATACCACAAACACTAGAAGCATACTATCAGGAGAGTGGGCGTGCTGGAAGAGATAGAAAGCCTGCATTCTGTAGAGTTTATTTTGACAAGTAAGCTGCATAGTTGTGTATTTTTTTAAAGTTTTTTTTAACCAACTAGTTTTAAAACAGCATCCTGATTGAATAAATTATCATATATTAATTTAACTACAAAAAGCTTTAATAAATCTTCCTTAGCATTTCTTGTTTAAAAGTTTTCTATAAAAGTTTAGCATTAAAGTAGTTAGACTAATTGGTTTTCTTTCAGTATTTTCGGGCATATTTTGTGACTGTCATTGAATTATTTGTCCATTGTGTTGGAATAGTGGTTAGACATATTATGTCAGTCATCTTGATTTTTAAGTGAAAGAGATAGTTCAACTCAAGTTCTAAAAATTTAAATTTTTTTTTTTTTTTTTTTTTTTTTCAGAGATTTATGCTCTAATTATACTGAAATTTTAAATGATGGTAGAAAAAATGTCTTTGTCAAAAAGATTTTCTTTGTTTTTGCTGAAATTGTGGATAATAAAATTTTTTATATTTTGGAAATAGCAATAGCATTTTTGATATTTTATGTTTTAAAACTTTTTAAAAATTTGCAACAGCATTCTTTTATTTTTCGTGAAAGTTGAACTGTAAACACACTACTGCTATTGTGGATAGTTTTAGAAATTTAAGTTAGCCCGCATATCAAAAATTAGTTTTTGTTCTCCAAAATGTATATCTTGATTTTCTTGAAATTTTTTATTATAAATACTGACAGTTCTTTGCAAGATTTTTCTAACTTTAGTTTCAAGCTTTGGAATCAAAGATCTTAGTTCCTAAATTTATTTACAGGGGTCTATTAATCAGTAGAGCTTGTTTCGTTCATCTTTAATTTATTTTTTT
Source organism: Euphysa ruthae (assembly GCA_035046665.1). NCBI lineage: Eukaryota > Metazoa > Cnidaria > Hydrozoa > Anthoathecata > Corymorphidae > Euphysa > Euphysa ruthae. The sequence continues at coordinate 42,533 of JAUZNK010003352.1, read as the reverse complement.
CAGTTATTAATTTGTAAGTGCTTACCTATCTTTGACTTGATTTGCAGTGTTTACAGGTTTAAGACTCGCAACTGTAAAGTTCCGGGTTCAACTTCGGGTATCGCCTACTCAGCGTTTGAGTAGCATTTGATTCACTGCAATATGTTTGATTTTCTGGCTGAGTGGTTATTTACCGTAAGCTCAAATGGAAGCCCTAAGTATGGCAAAACTGTGGGTGATCATCTCTTAATAAGTTTGACTTTCGATGATCTCCCCCCAATATGGGAAATAAATAAATTTTAAAAATTGTTATCTATGTTACTAGTGCCAGGCTGTAAGATAGTTATTGATTCTCATGTGTACTTATGGAAAAGAAATGATAGATTCATATCAATTTCTCAAAAAATTGTCGGCTTATCATTTTTTTACCTGTTTAATTTAAATGTGGGCACATAAGTATCCTTGATAAACATCACTTTGGTTATATTGACACATACTGGACTCTTATTACCTAACAATGGACCCTCATTGGTGCCATTTACCCAAATTTGTGCCAAATTTACATTTATGACTACTTAGAATTTGGTCTGGGAATCTTTTTATTTAATGCTTTGTGTTTATTCAAGTAACTGTGAAAGGAATGATTTTTTACGTAAATTATTTAAAAAAACTTTTTATATGAAAATTTTACAAGAGTGTTAATTTATAGCTTTGCTTGTTTATTTGGTGATGTTATTTTATGCACATAGACAGTTAATTGGTGCATAAATATTTATCATGGAATAAATAAATATCAATTTATTTTATGTATAATTTTGTAGTAAATGATTAAAATAATAATTTTCATAATATTTTAGGCAAGATCGTGATTCAATTACTTATTTAATTGCACGAGAAGTTGAAAGAAAAAAAGCGAAAGTATGGCTTTACTTTATTGCTTTGCTCCTATTCAACAGCTAGTTATAATTACCATATATATCCGTATATAAGTCGACCTCGTGTATAAGTTGACCCCTGATTTTTGAGCAAAATTATAGTTACTTTCTTTCATGTTCGTTGTATAAGTTTACCCCTATGTTCAGTGTCAAAAATTATTTCATGAACTTTGTAGACGAAATCATTTACCATCAAAATAAACTACCAGAATGTTACTGTTGAAACCATTATCATTTAGCGAGGAAATAAATTTACTTGTGAAAATTTGTTGATTTTCAAATATATAAATTTTTTTAAATAATTTTAAACTATTCGAAACAAAATATCATTCATCACATTTGATTGCTTATCAGCAACATGTTTGAATGTTTATCAGTGAACAGCAAAGAGCGTCGACTAACCAGGAAATAAATTTACTATCAGAAATTTGTTACTTTTAAATTGCTTAGGTTATCACTAAAAAACCCGGTCTAAAAGTCATCCCCAACATTTATAAACCTTAGATAGCACAACAACAAATGAGAAAACGGGATGTATAATACTTCAATACATCAGAAGATTACATCCTGAAAATATAACCACTTCCCTTAGGAACAGAACAATTGTCAATTTCAACTATTAGTTTTAAACTATTGGAAAGAAAATACCATTCATCATATTCGAATGCTTATCAGCAACAGCAATGCATTAGAATTTTTATCACTGAGCAACAAAGATCATTGACTGCTACGTGGAAATTAATTACCAAAATTATGTTCTGTGTTTAAGGCGAGGGTCATATTATGGACATAAAAACAGGAGAAAAAGGTCAACTTATTCACAGGTATATATGCTAAGTCAAGTAAATGTTGTTAGAAAGGAGTGGCGTATTTAATTTTTTGTAAATGTTGGTGATTATCATAAAGTACATGTTACTGATATCATATGTAAATTATTAGTTTAGATTCTGGGTTTTGAAATAAGCTTAGTTAACACTGTGTACCGTAATCTGATATTTTGTATAAACTGGTGCTATAAAATTTTTTACCTAGTAGCACCACAGACATTGAAAAGCAGAAATTGTCTTAAGGGCTATGTTAAATTAAACTGGAAATGGCGAGCACCCAAAAAGTTAAAAAGTTTAAGCTAATAAAAATTATGTTGGTTATATGTTTGAAATAAAAATTTGCTGGTGCTTTCAGCTATGTTTATGTGTTATGTCCATATCTAATATGATAATAATTTTTACATACTTTCTTAATATAATTTATTTTTTATCTTAGGGAATAAAGTGTGAAAATGATATTTTTGGTTTCGAAACAATGGTTAAATATGTAACAGATATAAGGTAGGTAAATTTAACTTTAAACCTCTTTTTAAATCTCTCATGTTCATAAAGCAAGGTAAGCTTTTTATGAAGCTTGTTATGGTACCTGGCATTATGCTTGTTTTGGTATCTGTTATTGGGTTTGTTATGGTACCTCGCCCTCAGATTTATCCTCAAGTGTTTTTACATGCTTTGCTCTAAATAAAGATCTTAGGAATTGGAAAACTGGGTGTTTTTACATTTTTAGTTCAATCAGAATAAAGACTTTAGGAGCTAGAACACTTGTTTTTTTTTTGCTGCTAGATTGTGATTATACAAATTCAGGAAAGAACCTTTTGATCCTTATAAAAGTAAATAGAATCCACTTATGAAAGAAAGTACTGTAGAAAAAATAAATGGAATTTTGAGTTTGATTTAATCATTTTTTGAAAGAAATTTTTGTTGTACGATGAAATATACAATGTATTCATTTTTCATTATTGGATCTCAGACAATGCTGACATTGTCCTTTCAATTAACTCACTTGTGAAAATTTATAGAGTTTTTTATTTCTAAAAAAGCATTGATTAGTTTTAAAATTTTGCATGTAGTTAGAGGATCATGAAGCCTGAAGAATGTAGTCAAAATTTCTAGTTTTGTGTCTTGTTTTTGTGTGAACAAATCCATCTATTTTTGTCAAAACATACGCATTACTTTTCTAAGATTTTGGACATGTCAGCCATATTTAATTTTCTTACTGGCGTTGCAAGCATTCCCAAAATTTTTTCTGAAGAAGCTTCAATCGTTCCGATCTTGCATGAAGTTTAGGAAATATTGTTGTTGCGCAGTCGTTTTGAAATTTTTACTGGACATGCATGCTCAATACATATTGTTTTATTTTTGTTTTTCTCAAAAATTTATGCTTGAATTTCACTGAGTTGTTTTAGGAAATGTTGGTTTGGCTATTCAATAAACAATTTTTTGATGCTTCAAATTCTTTGAATAGTTTTTTTTTTAACTTTTGTTTCAAGGCTCATAACTTGTTTATTTTCAGGGCTTCATTAGTCATTAGAGGTATTTCATAGTAAATTATTGCTTTGTGTCTGTGGCTTTACAAAATTAATAACGTGTTTACTATCTGTAATAAGAATGCTAACTTTTTTCTTTTATGGCATTTTGAGAAAACTAGTTAACTAAAATACATAGCTTATTTTGAAAAGTGGTGATTTCATTACGAACAATTACCGTTAGCTTTACTATTGTCATTTTGGAACAGTTATAGTTGCTTTCAGCATCTTTTTATCAGATTGCCTTTTAAGGTTCTATCTGAGACTAACTCAATGATAATAGCATAGAGATTTATTTTAGTTTATACCATATCAGTTTTGAGTAAATCATCAAGTAAAATTTTTTCTATTTAGATGCAGGCATGAATATATATCTAAACATTTTGGTGATGACGTTCCAGAGGCAAGTATTTTTTCTTTTTTCTATTTTTTAAAGAGCCATATGTGCATTTTGTAGAATTATTTTGTTTTATCCTAGAGAGGTGAAAGCAACAGGTGTTTTTGAACCACTGCGATGTCAGCAGTTTTGTTTTTCTTTTACATGTGTTAGAAGATAATTTTCTTTTGGAAGACGTAGGTTAAGAGAAAGACAAAATTAAATTAGATTTCCTAAGTCACCTTGAAATAAGAAGAAAATCACAATGTGTATAGTTCTTATAAGATTCTTTATTTGTTTAGTGTAAAAAGAACTGTGATGTGTGCAGATCTCCTAAAAAAGTTTCAGCACAGGTGAACGCGTTCAAAGAATCTATCACTTTTATATCGACAACTATAAGTAAAAAAGAAAATCCTAGAGATCTGTATGGTGGAGGGAGGAATGGAGCAGACACAGGGTAAGCTGGTTCGTGGGTGGGTATAATTAATTATAAGCAATTAAAATCTGCTAGGATCAAAAAAATCAAATTTGTATGGTTCCATTAGGTAATTTTGGTTATGATAATTCCCAAACTATTAGTACAAAGAACAAGCTTGTGCAACAGAGTCAGGAATAGAGATAACTTGTTAAGCCAGATTATTAGAGAGAGTATAATAACTGCAGATTGGGAGCTTAGCGCAATTGTGAATTGTTACAAGCTTAAAGGAGATGCTTTAAAAAGAGGAAATAATGAAGGTTCGAAGTGGACATACCAAGTTTTAAAAGTGAGTCATTGAGAATCAATCAGACAGCACTTGACTTGTCAAAAAAATTTCTGACGTATTTTTAACATGGGGCCAACAAATAGTTGTCAAACTAATTTATCACAGAAGGGCCCACAGGTTTGGTTCTGGTGTACTTAAAACTCCCATTTGAACTTACGGTAAAGTAAATTATTTGTACCGATGTGGGTTCGAACCCACAGCTCTAGGATACGGAGATCAATGCTTTATCTGCTCGGCCATACAACCATTAAGCAACAAGTCTCAACAGGTGAGATGCAGTTTGGTTTCATTCCAGGTGATGGATCCACAGATGCCAGCTTTATTTTAAGGCAGTTACAATGAAGTAGATACACTTAAAGAAAAAATTTCATTGACTACTTAGAGACGTAATATGTGGGGCTTTGAAAAAGCTTAGTGTAGACAAGTGGCTACATGTTGTAGTTGAGGCTGTCTTTGAATTCTTGAAGCTGGGCTAGGAGTAGCAATTGGTGTAGTGAAGACATCTTTGTTCAGGTAGGAGTACACCAGGGTTCAGTGTTAAGTTCTTTATTCTTTGTTATAGTTTTAGTAGTTCATAGTTATATTTCATACTATTTGTTATAGTTTTAGTAGCTTTGTAAAGGCGGATTAGATCAGGCTGCCCAAAAAAGTTACTCTATGCAGATGATTTAGTTTTTGTGAGACACCAGCAGGATTAAATTCTTAAGCTAAGTTAGAAGCATTGAGGTCTGATTTTGAGAGGCTTACAGTCAACCTTGGTAAGAAACAAATGATGTTTAGTGGCAGTAAGTTTGGTAAAGTTGGAGAAGAATGTAAATTTTCTCATTTAATTTGCTAGAAAGGTAAAGTAGTTTAAGGGATCTAATGCTTGGACTAGTAAATGTAGGAATACTGAAATCATAATAAACTCTGTGAAAGAAATACCTGGAATTAGGTAGTTATAAGTGACCTAAAAGAGAAAAATGTAAATTAGGCAAGAAACTATATTAAAAATTATTAGCATTAGTTATAGTTCTATTGCAAATGCTGATATCCGCAAACAATTTTTAGAGTATTTTTTATTGCGCTACCTTTAGCTAAATTTAACATAGTGCTTACGATTTCCTTTAAACCATTTTTAATTTAGAGCTATGACCTATCATAGTTTTACTTCCTCTTTTAAAGGAATTAGAACTTGAAGAAAAACCAAAAAAATTGCCTTTTTTGATTTTTTAAAGGTATTTGTTTTTCCAATAGCAGAAATTATAAATTTTAAATTAAGTTATGAAAAAATGCTACATTTGAAATCATTGCATACAAATGAAATAAATTTAATAATATAAAGAATCATGCATTCTAATCAAAAAATCAGATCTATATTATTTAGAATCAATGCAGATCACATTCATAAAGAGAAAGGTGTCAAGATTTGGAAATTCCGAAAGAAAAATAGGTTAGGTTTAGTGGGCTGGGGACTGGGTAAAAAGCTGAAAATTCCAAATATTACAAACTTAAAACTTATTATTTAGTTATTATTATTATTAGTTAGTATTATTTAGTTACGATGATGGAGAAATAGTGTCGTCTGACAATGATTCTGATGAAGAGGCACAAGAAGATAATAATCTCAATGGTGTTATAAAAGCTGAATTCAAAAAGCGAAAAGTAAAACGTTTTTTTTTTTTTTTTTTTTTTTTTTTTTTCATTAAAACAATTGGTTTTAATGAAATGTCGACTTATATATGTATAGTTTTCGGGTCTAAATTTTGAAATTTTTTCAAAGGCAACCATTTATTTCTTTGAATTCTTTTATTTTGAGGCCTATATATATATATATATATATATTTTACTCATAACAGTTATTTTAGCAATAGATCCTCAGAACAGCTATTTAGGTAATAGGTCCTCAAAATAGCTATTTAGCAACTCTGTTTAACTCTGTTTGCTTAGCAAAAGGCCTTCTAAAAATGTTTTTCTCAACTTCTTGAATTATTTTCTGATATCTATTAAGTGACATTTCTAAAAAATATGTCTTCCAAGTAAAGACAGTAAGTTCTCACTGATTTTATTTCAATATATATTAGTCGTTACACAATGGTGTAAAGATAGCATTGGAGAAACCTTCACTTGACACTAAACTAAATGAGCCACACAACAAAAGGATACCAAAGCTAACAATAAATGTAAGTTATGTTATTAAAAATATTGTAAGTCAACAAATATGTAAGCCAACATATATTCTCATTTGTTTGTTGTATAAAAACTTGCTGGACTTAATAAATATACTCTAACTGTTCTATAATTCCATCAAGATAGCTTGAGATTACCCATGTCTAATTGTTTTTACCTGCTTAATTTTGCACACACCAATATGTCTCAGTATTGTTTTTGGACCCCTAGCAAAGCCGGCCTAGCCATAGCCCTAATAAATTCACTCTTGTTTTTTCAGTCAATTTTTATATTTGAATTTTTCATACATATTTTAAATATTTTCAATAAAGCTAGGACAACATTTTTGATGAAACTAAAAAAAAAAAAATTATTTTAAGTAGGTATACTTGAGAGGAGCATACTGAAGAATGCAAAGTCATCATAAATAAGTGTAAGTAGGTATTTTTGTGAGAGGAGCTTATTGAAGAATGCAAAGTTATTATAAATAGTAAGTAGGTATACTTGTGAGAGAAGTTTATTGAAGCATGCAAAGTCATTATAAATAAGTGTAAGTAGGTATACTTGTGAGAGGAGCTTATTGAAGAATGCGAAGTCATTATAAATAAGTGTAAGTAGGTATACTTGTGAGAGGACTTTATTGAAAAATGCAAAGTCATCATAAATAAGTGTAAGTAGGTATACTTGTGAGAGGACGTTATTGAAGAATCCAAAGTCATCGTAAATAAGTGTAAGTAGGTATACTTGTGAGAGGAGCTTATTGAAGAATGCAAAGTCATCGCAAGCTAGAATATGCAGAGTTGTGAATTTTCCTAAAATTGATTTGGAAATTTGGCAACAAGTACTGATGAATTTTTTCTAAAATTGCCAGGTCAGTGTTGAACTAGTGCATCTCTATTTTGGGCTTAATATTTTTTTTTTGTAAATTTTGTTATTTTTCATTAGAAAACCTTTTTTTAATACTTAAAATGTTCAAGTGTGAAAAAATGGACATACATTATTTGCATGAAATTGTATCTCCATGCTTTTGGAGATAGCATAGTTTGCAGCTATTGCATGTCCATTTATTTCAGAATTGCAATAAATTATTGTTATTTATATCCAAAATAGTTGGTAATTTCTTGGAGATACATTCTTAAATGTCTTTATTATGTTTATGTTGTTAAATAAAGTTAAATAGGTAATCATTAATGTTTTAATTATATTACTTTTTGTTCAGTGAGTAAGTATATTAACTGTATAGTATTGGTTATATGTTATTGACAGTAAAGTAAAGAAGGAAAAAAAAGGTATAAAATGATGAGCTTAGAAAGTTTATGGAAATGTCGGATCTGCAGTATAGGAATTCGTCAATCAAAACCTTCAATTGCATGCGAGGGATGCCGAAAATGGATCCGCTAAAAGATGTGTCATCAAAGATGTTCACTAAGACTTTCAGATGTCGAAATTATGTGTTTTTTTTTTTTCATTATAAATATTTTATCCAAAAATAACCACAAGCACACTGACATCAGAAATGAAGGTACCATTTTCTCTCTATTTTAAGTGACATTACATTAAAAAGCAAATTAGTACTTTAGCCTACCTGGCCAAGTATCTTTTTTTTTCTTTTTTTTTTATTGGGATGTTCCAGTAGAGGACCAAGCAACAGCTAGTTCTGTCACTGAACACACAAATAATGTTTCCAATTCACAAACTATTTAGGTAATTATTTATAAAATATTTTGTTTTTAAAGTGGTTTATAGGTAATATCAAATGTGTGTGATCAAATGTGTGTGTAGGATGTTATTTTGTATTTAGAATATTCATCTTTTTTTTATAGTTTAGCATGTTCCAAGAGAGGTTCCAATTACATCTAGTTCTGATCTGGTTAACACAACTGATGCATCTAACTCAACAGAAAATGAAATTGACTTTTATCAAGATGATGGAGAAGGAATAATGTGTGGAAATGCATCAACATTTTCAGAATTTGGTTTAAAAGGCGGTTCGAAACAAAAAAGTTCAGCCAGAAAATTAACTAAAGCATAGAAAGTATACCCAAGGAATTGAAGGGAAAACTTTGCAAGAACCATGCTCATGTAAATGGAAGTGTTTTGACAAAGGTATCCAAGGAAAAAAAGATAAATATTAAAAGGGTACTGGGATTTGAATGATATTTCAAGACAGAGAGATTTTCGTATTAACCATGTTAAATGTTGCTGCTAAGTCTAGATGTAGGATCTACTAATACAGAGTCATGAAAAAGCAATTCAAAATCTTTTTACCTGAACCATATTAAGATTTTTAAAGTGATTGGCTTACATACAATGAGTATTAGTGACCAGCAAATAGTGACTGCACTGCTTAAGGTTACAGATAGAACAGAAACTTGCACAAAAGATAAGCGTGGAGGCAATCATAAAAACAGAAGTGCTGAATGAGACTTAATTTTGCGGCATATCAAGTCTTTCCAATAAAAAATTCTCATTACTGCAGAAAAAACACGCAAAATAAGTTTTCACAAGAAGCTATCTATAGCAAAAATATACGAAATGTACAAAATATGGTGTTGTCGATTTGGATATTGCGCAGATGATGTATATGTACAAAGGTGTTTCAAGGAGAGTTTATAATTTCTTTTTTTACAAGTAAGAAAGAAATGTACCCTATGTATAGGATTAGAAAATGCAGTAAAAGTAAACAAGTTTGAAAAACATGTTATTTTTAGAGAAGCAGATATTCTTTCTGAGATGATATTATTGATGATTTATTAGACTATCAACCTAATGCTATAGATTTATTTACCAATGAAACTGGAAATTCAGTTTAACTTCCAAAAGAACAAGCAAAACAATTTGTTCAAAAGAAGATAGCCGAGTAGCAAGAACGCAATATGATTGAATTAAATATTAATAGACATGTTGATATTACAGAATCTAAAAATTGTTTTTCAATGGTATGAGCATTTGTATAATATACAAATATCCAGAAGGATAGAACAAGAAAGTAAAGAAATAGCTACGAACTCTAAAGGAATTGTTTCCTACAATTGTTTTGTCTTGTAACAAGTATTGGATACAACTTATTCAAATGCAGGGGAGTTATCTCTGGTCAGAAGTCGATGCTAAAAGAGGGGTGAATGAAATTGGCACATGTCTCATAGACAAAAAATTGGCTTAAAAATTTATTTTAATTTATTCTTATTTTGTGATAACTTCCCAGGGCAAAATCAAAATTGCCCAATAGCAGTAGCACTAACATATATTGTCCAAAACACATTTCTCAAATCAGTTTTTCTTTGTTTTTTGGAAAAATGTCACACTGAGAATTCAGCAGACGAAGTGCATAGTGCGATAGAAAATGAAAAGAATACTTATATTCTCCAACCGATTTGGCTGTTCTTATGTGCAGAATCAACGGAAACAAATTATCAGTATGTGTTAAAATGATGAAAAATGCCATTATTCTAGATGTCAAGACAGCAGCACTTTTTCGAACTTCCAAAAGGATAATGATGAAGGTACTGTAATAATCTGGAAGCAGGTTAAGATCATCATGCTTAAAAAGAAGACCCATACATTCTTCACTTTAAAAATGCATACAACCAACCTGCGTTTGCATCCATCAATCTTCTTCAGGGAGGAGGAACATGAAAATAAAAAGATTATGTAATGCCAACATCAATAAAAAAGGCATATTTAACTAGCTTATATATAACAGATGACAAATACAATGATTTAGCAAGCATTGATAATTCATTGCTAATCCCAGAAGATCACAAATTTTACAAGATTTTACCACACAAAAGCAGAGCATAAATATTTTCAATTGATTTTTACTGACCAAAAAATAATTGTAATTTTATGGCTTTGTTTATTAAGTTCATACATCCATGCAGAATGATTTTTGCTTTACTAAACCATTGTAATTTGTTACTAATACTAATATAACACAAGTATAAATATAAAAAAGTGTATCTCCATTTTCCCACTATTGTATCTCCACAGAACTATTGTATCTCCATTTGTTTCATATTTTATATCCATTACCCTAACTTCATGCTGGCATAAAATATACGTTTTAAATTTTGACCCAAATAGAGATACACCAGTTCAACTGTGAGCTGGCGAGATAGTCACCAAGTTATTTTTGAATGAGTCAGCAGGTTATTTTTGAAACCATGCCACCATGTAAAACTAATTATCATGACTATTACAAGGTGAATTATAAAAAGAAAAAATAGTTTATTTTTTGGCACGTGTGTTTTATGTGGAGCATCTTTTATGCCTGGATTTAATTATTTAATGGCATATCTACCTCACTAGGTCTCTGAGTTTGTCATTTTAAAGTTTATAATTATAGATTTATATAGTTTATAATTATATTTTTATAAATATATATATTTATAATATAAAATGTTAAAATTTTTATTTTAAGTCTTGAAAGTTTATTTGCTTTTTTTTGTCGTAGGTTCGTGAACACTGTTTGAAACTTATAGCCAGTGCATTGCGATCTAATATAAGTGGCGTCATGGAAAGGTATACACAATCTCTTTGGTATAATTTTATGTATTCTATCAGGTTGAATAGATTTTTCACTAATATTTGTAATAGATTTATTAAAGTGTTCCCTAAATTCTATTAGCAAGAGTGTTTCAGGTATATTACGTTCTATAATTTGAGATATTGTAAGATATTTTCTTTAAAAATATAACCTGCAATGCATTGATCATTTCCCTCCATCATTGTAAATATTTAATGTAGATATCCAAAAATATTATCCAGATCAAAATATTGTGTTGTACAGCTATGAAGTATTTTTGCTTTATATGCTTCATCTCAAGACTTGTTATTTTTGTTTTATAGTTCAACATCGGAAATCAAAGAGCTAGCTTCAAAGATTGAGTTTTACGTGTTTAAGAAATCTATGTTGTGTACGATGTATAAAGCTAATTGTTTTCAAATGGTTAGTTTTTCAGTTAGGTGTGAAAATTTTTAATCATGCTGAAGTGTCGTAAAAACATGACATTGTAATTTAAAAAAATAAATAAATAAGGCTGTTTTTAACTTTTTTGAAATAAGAAAATTGTGCCAATCAAAAGCAAAGAAAAATGTGTGGTGTCCAGGCCTATGATTTCAAGTTACGAACAAATCAATTTTAAAAAACAGCGTCATCAATTTGTTAAGAAAGTTTTTGAACTTTAAGGGTTTAGAAAGAGAGTATTAGTATCATGAGGAACTATTGAGAAAAACGTTATTTTTAAAACAGAGAAAGACAAATTTTGTGAAGCTCTTGGTTAAATCTTTAAAAAATTACACAGCAAAGAAAGATTATTGTCTTCATACCAGAAGATTGTCATTTCAGAATCATTTCAGTTTAATGTATATGTTATATCAATGTTTTGAGTCAAAACATTTGGCAAGATGAACCGCATACGTTATTATGTGAATTACTAGGAAATAAATTATAATTCACTTGAATAGAGATAGAGAAATTTGTGAATACCCCAATAAATTTTTAAATGACTAATAGGTCAAAAAAGGTTCATCGAGTTCTAGCTAAATACCATTTAACTTCTTTGCTTATTTCAAATTTAAAGGTAAAATCGTTGGGTGGGGAATCCAATAAATTAAATCAGATCAGCAAATAGTTTGCTTTTGATGAGATTTAATCCCTGGATGTTTGTGTCAGTGAATTAATTTTTTTAAATTGTAAAAGATCACACCTTGGTATTGCAGTATATTGATTGCAATCATGATGAAGCTAATAATCTTTTAATTTTACATTTAAAACTCTTATGTTGTTCTTATTATATAGTTTAAGATCTTTTAGTTTTAAAGATATAGGCATTTTCAAGATTCAGTAACAGCACAGCCCACCATGGTTGGGCTATGCGGAGAAATTTTTGAAATTGATATTCTCTAGGTAACATTATTCATATTCTTGCAGGTAACAGGGTTTAAAGCCATCTTTTTCATTTTCTTGCTTCCAAAAATCCATCAAAACCACGTTTTACATCAGTGATATTACAAAATAGCGATTAACATATAAAAATGCGTGGAAAGCACCCTCAAGTGTAGTGCAGCAATACAGTGCATCTTATGACGTTAACAGATATTCAAAAAAATTGTTGTATTGACTTACTTCTAGGAACTGACCTAAAGATTTTTGTATCATTGAAAAATAACAATTCCAATAATATTGAAATAAATGATTGCTGCTTTTGTAGCTTCTCAGTGTTCTTGTTCCCGAAGTGCTCTGATATGACATTCAGATTTAGCATGATTTTTTTTAAAGTGGAAACTTGTATGTTAGAACTGCCTTTTATAAACCATAAGCTAGCATTTTACACCGTAAAATCTATATATGTATAATACTGAACAAAATTGTGTATAATTCATTCAGAACTTTTTAATTTTTTGATGTGCTACTTCAGGTCCGTAAAATACAATTTTCAGACTCTAAAACCTATACAGACTCCATATATCCCACTATTTTTTTTATCAAATTCATTTTAGAAGACGGATTGCCCCTAAAAGAAAAAAAAAATAATGCAATAATCTATAATCCCAACTGCATTCTACTGTTTTTATTATTATATGTAAATTTTCTGGTCTGTAAAATATCCAATTACCTGGCTGAAATGGACATATTTAATGAGCACCCAAAAATGCCAAGTTCCATGCTTTTATCAAAATGTGCACAATTCACCTATTTTTTGGCACAATATCTGTCCACATTAACATAACATCAGTTTAGAGAAATATTAAACAAACTTAGTTGGACCTCTTTTATATTCTTTTGGCATTTTTATTTATTAAATAGGTGCAAGAGATCAATTCTTATTCGAAGCTTGGAAAGATTTACAATTTTGAAGACAAGGTAATGATATGTTTTAATTGTGTACATTTAAATTTTTGTGTAAAATTTATTTACTAAAAGTAGGGAAATTCATAGGCCATGGGAAAGAACTTTATTTTATATCCAAATGACCTACCAATTTCACTGAAGCTTTTTATAATGTTATCCCTACCCAAAAAAAGAAAAAAAAATGCAAATCATCATTTTCAAACTATGCAATAGGTATGAGCTTGAAAGTTTAAATACTGTTATAGCTATATGAATTTCATTTTTTCATAAAGATTTAAATTTTCATAAATAGGTTTAAATTTTTAGAATCGCGAATAAGTTAACAGACTCCTTTGAATTCACCCATGTCTGTTTTTTTTTTTTTTTTTTTATATATATATTTGTAAGGTCCTTAGGTCATATGGGTAGAAAAATATCAATATTGGATTTAAAAAAAGAAACAGCTTCTCAATACTCAGATACACTTTTTTATGCTAATTTTAATTTTAGACCTTTAAAAAATAGATTTTTTTTTATATATATCAGTTAAATAATCCACACAGCGTTAATTAAGCAAATAAGGCCACAAAGTCCAATTTAAAAAAAAAAAAAATTGTGGTTTTTGGTAATTGATCTGAATATGCTCAAATGTGGTTATTTTAGGCCTGAAATATTTTTCAAAGTTGAGTCAGGGCATCATTGGGAGAGTCCTTCTAACCCACGTACTGAAAACTTATTCTCGCGTCCCAATTTAAAATTTGGTCCAAAGAAGATTTGTTCTAGTAATTTTTACTAAAAGCCACTACTAAGCAGAAAGCTAAAAGAAGAGATAAAGATAAAGCAGGTCTGAAAAAGATATTGGTTGATGTTAGACTTAAAGTATTGGAGATCATAATCCAAAGGAAGGAAATAAGGTTCCACAAACGAACAGTGCGTTGGAAGAAACTTGATGACTGAAAGTTTTTGTGAAATTTAAGGACCTGTACCGTTAAAAGATGAGTAGCAGATGAAAACCTTGTGGTCTTTGAGAAAGTCTTAAGTGAAGGTCTTAATTAATTCAAATCATCAGAACAGTCTCCATGGAAATCCTTAGAACAGTGACAATGACACTACATTTTAACCAGGATCAAGAGCAATAAAGTTGATTACACATTTATCCATTTGGTCTCGAAAATTTAGACATATTAGAGGCTTCCGTCCAAAGATGGTTGCAACATTTAATACATGGTCGAATGGTAGCCTTATAGCTATAAAGTATACTCTTAGGCGGAAGAAAGTGTCACACGTAATAGAGATCCAACCTTCATGGCAACAGATTTTGCAAGGAATTCATTATAAGGATTCCAAAAGAAGTTATTTGTGCGAGTGAGGCCTAATAATCGAATTCAATGAGTTCACTAACATTCATCTGTAGAGATGGAAGGAATGGTTACCTACCCATTCAACAACAGTGGGAAGATCATCTTCCAAGTCAGCTGCCATTTCAACCTTATGAAAAGCATTGTCTGTCTTCCCTAAGGATGAGTATTAAGTAATGTCATTCGTATTTTTAGCAAGCTTACAAAGAATGCTATCAAGCAGAATAAATGAAAATTAGAGAAATAGTAGGTTCCAGAACCTTCACGGAAAACAGAATTTATGTAATGTCTGAAAAATGACAGTCAAGCATGACCTTGATTTACATGCCTTACAAAAAATTCTTAATTATATTCAAAACTCAGAGATAACAATGCAGTCGCCATGCTTTAGATATGTCGAGTGCAGTCGCCCTGGTTTCAAAGAAAGCATAAAGAGATTGATAGACACATTCACCGATGACAGTCAGAGAATCAGCAGTTGACCTACCAGAACGAAACCCACACTGATGATCAGGAAGCAGATTGAGTAACTCTAAGTGAAGATTAACACTTGAGTTAATCAATGATTCGTATATCTTGCTTATGACTGAAAGAAGACTGATATAACAGTAATTATGAGGATCGTATCGCTCTCCAGAATTTTTGAATACTTGGACAACAGATGTCTATTTGCAGCAAGAAGGAAAACAGAATTCAGTGATAAACTTCTTAAATCGGAGAGAGTTCTGGAGAGCACTTTTGTAGCACAACAACAAGAATTTCATCAGGGCCAGTAGCTTTAGAAAGATCAAGAGTAGCAATAACATCTGCAAGCATTTTGGTTGTTATGTTGAGATGAGTCAAGTTAGTGTCAGTCCTCGGTGGAAAGTTAGGCAATATGTGCCCAGAATTATCGAGAGTTTAGTTACTGCTGAACAGCTTAGTGAAAGGTTCAGAATTATTTCTAGCAGAGATAATGACATCAGGTCCATTAAATAGTGGTGGGATCAAAGACTTAGCCTTGTTTGAAAAACACCTATAGATGCACCAGAAGTATCGAGACTCAATAGATTGGGTGACCAAGGCCTCATGAACCTGGTTTTGATACGAGCATTTAGCCTGGAGTGGTTTCACTTGATACTTTTGAGAGGGGATATAGGCATTGATGCCAACATGAAGATCAAGAAGGTTTCTGGTTGTCATGATCAGGAAGACGAGTTGGGGTATCAGCTTTGGACATACTGTTAAAGTTGAACATGTTAATGATCTAGATAAGTTTTTTTGATTCCATTGAGAAATAAGTTTAATAGATTATTTTCAGGTTTGTGCTATTTGTTTTTACTTACTTGTTTTATTTATAAAATTGTTACGTATTTATTTTACTATTCAATATTAACATTCCATACATATACTGTACTCTTAAATAAAATTGCCTTGAGATTAATTATCTCTTGATAATATTCTTTTAATGTAAAAAAACATTTAAATTCTAACTGTTTTAATGATATTTTTTGTTTTTTTATAAAACTCAATTTAATTTTTTCACTGGGAAATGTTTGTATATCTATCTTACATGTTAAAGAAGTTTATATTCCCATTTATAGAAGAATTTACTTTCTTTTTTTTTAGCATTTTATAAAAAATAAAATAAATTAGTTTTTGAGTTTTTTTTTTTTTTTTTTACTAAACTTTTCAGTTTATGCCTAAAATCAAATGAGCCTTGGAGTTCACATGCTTTGTTTGCAATGTAAAAATTGCAAAGTTTGGACACATTAAAAATGTAATAAACTTAATGATGTTGATTACAATTTACAAATTATACAATTGATCCTGTATTGTATATGTATGGATGATTCATTTCCATTCAGTGGTGTTAATATAAATGAGCTGAAATTAATAAACTCTAATGATAATATTTTAAAACTAAACAAACTTCCCTCTGCCTCTGTTTCTGTCCATTGATAAACTTTACAATAAATTTAAAGATTTTTTTTTTTTACTTCTCTTGACTGCTCTGACGACTACTTTTAATCCTATAAACTATAATTACTTTAACATTGATGACTTTTGTTTTTGTAACTTTGATAATAAAAATTCATTTTCTGTTTTCCATATGAATATTTATATTCTGGCTACTCATTTCGATGAATTATCTCCTGTGCTTAAATTTCGATTTTAGTATAATTGGGTTAACTGGTTTTAAGGAACATGGAATATAGGAACATGTTAGTTAGTAAGGGAAAGTAAGCATTTTAGCAAATACTTCTCTGACAACATAAATATTCTCCACAAGACCAGGAAAGGGATTAAGAGTATCATTCAAATCAAAAACTGCACTGGCTCTTTTCCAACTTGTATTTTTGATAAAGATTCTTCTTTAACAAATCGCTCTGAGATCGCAAATACTTTTAACTCTTATTTTCCATCTATTGGTGAAACCCTTCAATCAAAAATACACTCTTCTCATACAAGTTTCACAAGATATTTGAATAGTTCTAAAGGTTTAGGTTAAGATTTGAAAAGTGGGAAAGCCTCAGGACCGAATAGTGTTCCGACTGATATTCTTAAGCACCTTAAAAATGAAATTTCACTTGTTTTAGTAAATTTATTCATTTTTTTTTTCCAAACATACTGAAACATCTTCACTTTAACCTTTGTTTAAAATGTTTTTAAACTAATTTGTGATAGTTACAGACCAAGATCGTTACTCTTTAACATTAGTGTATTCTCATTTTTTAACAATTACAATTGAAATTTCTCATGCCCTAGTATGCATGCACTGAGAAAGCTTGTGAAGCTCTGGACTATGGCCATTTTTCATGTGGTACATTCATAGATTTACAAAAGGCTTTTGAAACGGTGGATCAAGGTATACTCATTTCAAAACTTAAATATTATGGTGCCGGTGGTATTGCTAATAACTGGTTTTCTTCTTACTAGGACAATCGTAAAAAATTCGTAACTATTAACGGTTTTAAATCAACTCTCAAATCTATTAATTATGGGGTTCCACAGGGTTCTGTCCTCAGTCTACTTTTATTTTTAGTTTAAGTTAACAACTTAGGTTTTTCTGTAAAAAACTCTATTGGTCACCACTTTGCTGATGACACAAATCTGTTATTCTTTAATAAATCTTTGAAAGTATTATATAAAAAAAGTTAACTATGGAAATGTGAAAATTTCCTTGAAAATATACAGCAGGCTGAGATATAAGTATAAATGTTAGGATAAAACTGGTGACTTCATTATAACGACAGTTTGATGGGAATTTTGATAGTCACATTTTTTGGAAAAATATTCTTGTTGCCTAGCAATGCTTAAGGTTTTAATTATGAAAAATTTAATTTTCTTCTCAATGTCTCACGATGAGCATGTCTTTTTTAAAAGTGATGCATTAACGCACTTCACAATTTGTCTAGTTCTTATTTTTTATAAGGTTATGAAAGAAAAGTTCTGCTTTTTCCGAAATTGTTTTTATAGCAAGCAAAAGATTTAAATAAAATCTCCAATGAAACTTCCAGCTCCTAATTTTAACCAAATTTTTATAAAAAAAATAAAAAAGCTTATGTCTTAAGTTTTTCTGAAATAATTTTGTATTTATATAGAAATTGAAGGTTGATGAGAAGAAACCAGCATTTAAGAAAGCCTCGGAAATTTTAAAACAAGTGAGTTACTTTTAATTCCTTTTTTGAAATGATTATGATTTAATTACTGCTCAAAATATGAGAAATATAAAATCTGGCAATGATTTAGTGTGATTTCTTTATAAGGTGATATTGTCTATGTTAAACCAAAAGAACAGTTTGATGTTAGGAAGTAAAGTCTTTTATTTAGTTTTTTTATGTTTTTGTAAATTTGTGTTTGATATATAAAAAAATCTTGGTTTAATAAATAACATTTGCCTAATGTCACATGATGTGGCTTGTATGTGATTTCTTTACCTATATTGGGGGCAGGGAATATGAATTTTTAGTACTAATAATGTTGTAGGTAATTGACCTGTAAGCGTGTACTATCAAACTAAAGTGGATAACCAAAAGATATATTTTGTTAAACAACCAACATGGTGTAATTAATATTCTTCAATACAATTAAGTATTGCAATATTGATTCAACCTTAATAGGTCCTGGACTTACCTTGATACAAACCTGGTGGATAAATAATATATTGTTAAATTAAAGGAGACAAATTTACCCAAATTTAATATCGCTATACATACACTATATACTCATTAAGTCCGTGGGAAAAAATTAATTAAGTTAATATTTCTAATGTAAGTTTCGTCGATTTCCTAGTTGATCTATAAACATAAATTTCCAGTCATATATTGGAATAAGAGGTATGATCCTGTTGTAATATTGGAATGGAATATATAATGTTTAATTTTTAATAACATTTTTCCAACGCCATATTTTAAGAAAGGAAATAAATGAAATTTTTTAATATTGTATAATTAACCATATTTGGTATTGTTTTCTATGCATGGGAGGTCACAATAAAACAGTCAATTATGTTATAAATCATTTTTTATAGCCTAAAGAATTTCCATGAAGAATTATATAAAGTATGCATAAAATATACTTGTTAACATTAGTCACTGAGTTATTTGTTAAAAGATAAAAATAACCTTGGGCTTCACTTTATTCATAAGAGCTTATCAAATAGCAAATCAGCTTATCAGAATTATCATTTACATAGAGGGTGTTCCAAAACTTTCCTCTTTATTGGCATTAATGGAACAAGTTTCATCACTATATCTGTTTTCTTTGCTGCAGGTATTACTTGTGGTTCATTTCGTAAGTTATATTCTTGTTTCTTTTCAGTGAATTTTTTTTTTTTTTCAAAAATTGACTCTTTAAAATCAGTTGATTCATATTTTTTTTTCCATTGCATTTTTGTTGCTCCCTTGACAAACTTAATAATAGAAATTTTTTATTACATTCGCATGTTTTCAGTTGCCTTTGACTGACTTCCTATTTCCAGATGATAGAAATCAAACTCATTCATCTTTACCGCATTGCCTTTGGAAGAAATTCTATCCGCAAAGTCTGAAAAGTTATAAAAATTTTTTGTCTTACATAAACTTTTTTCCACTTGTTGGTGGAATGAATTTACTGTCATAAAAGTGTGTCCCTTTATGAAATACTTAATAGTGATTAATTCTGGGCCATTCTCAAGATTGATGGTTTTGCAAAAGGCTGTGTGTAAAACTCAATTCTTATTTTGCTCACTACAATTATTTGCCCAAAATAAAAAGTGCTTGGACATTTTTAAAAAGTACCTGCAACATCTTATGCCAAGTGTGCAGCAATTGCTTTATGCCATATAATCCTAATTGGCCAATTACCTTTTTTCCTTCCAAACCAAACGCTAAAACGCAAGTTTTAGCGTTTTGTATTATAAGCATCATGACAAGCTTTTGCATATTTACTGAGAAATAAATTTCTTAATCAGAAGGACTTCTTTCTATGCATAGATTCTATGATCTTGTTTTCCAACTTTTGCCGTTTTTTATGCGTGTTTTCCATTCTTAGCATGCTTGTATAATTCAGTATTGTCGTTGTTCTTATTGTTTTTATTGATAAAATTCTTTTGCACAAACATTTAGGAAGCGTTTGATATTTTACCATGTTTTTTGTTTGTTTTTCAAAATCAGTTCGAAATCTATTTTGTGATGGTGGGGTACTTCTAAAATTTTTAAAAAAAAAAACATTAATAAGTATGAATTTGAAAACACAATACAGGAAAATTTTCACTGTCATAGTGGTTTGAATAAATCTCTCATTATGAGTCCATATTCATTGTTCCATGTAAAATATGGCAATACGTCAAGACAATTTGGGAATGCATCGTTTAATGTATTGACACACTGGGCATGAATGATGTTATTACATCGGGGTCGGAAGCATCTGTTAATTTAGGAGCAAAATCTTTTATCACCATTGCCATGCTAAACATAAAGTTTGGTTTTCATACACCTCTTCTTCTAAATAATGTGAATACAGTTACCACAACAGGTAGACTTACGCTTTTACTTCTTTTTCGGTAAAATCATCATTATCGTTGTCATTATTATCATCAATAGTAGTTTTCTATGCAGTTGGTTCAACAACTGCAAGTCTTGGATTTTGAATAGTTGCACCTCAAAACTAAGCTGGTAAACTTTTACCTAAGTAGTTTACATTTATTTACAGCTAGTTACAAGCCAATCCACCGGGCTTGATTTGCCAAATTAATGAAATTTTACATAATTTTTATGATAAATAAATAAAAAACTAAAATTAATTGATTAATTTGCCGTCCACATTTCACATGATTTCATTTCTTTAATTATTTAACACGTAATCATACAATCATAGTCATTCAAAACATTTAGCGTCATTAATTACTTGAAGAATTGCGTTGGCAATAAATCTTATTGTTATCAGGCAGCGGAAAGTTAAAAGATGTTCAGTACTGGGATTCATATCAATAAGCACTTCTCAGTACTCAACATTATAAGCAATATTCTGTACTCAGCGTCATAATCCTAAGCAATTTCACAAACACCATGGAGGGCAGCAAATGGGAAAATTAATAGTCTGGTTTCTCCCTGTATATTTTTAAATGTCATTCATAAAATACTCAAACAACTAAAAGTTGCTGAAACATATATTTAGGAATACATTTAATAATTAGTTTATTTAGTAACTCATGTTCTACACATATCCAAAAACAATGATAGTTAAGCAAATGATAAGCAGTATTCTGCATATACCAATCATTTCATCACTTCTACCAGATTGCTCCTACTACCACACACTGCCGGTTAATTTCAAGTTTTATTTGACTGATTCTATTGCGTGTATTGCTTCCATTTTAACCAATTACATAAATCACCTTATTATTCCCGGGATCCAGTAATAATTATTTTTGTTTTTTTTTTAATTAACAAAATTTTATTATTAGGCTGAAAATTTACAGTTTGATTTTGTTCCTTAGGAAGAAGGTGATAGTTCAAAACGTCGCATTGCTAGTGTTATAAAAAAAGTTGACGCCGGACGTCTTTCGAACAATGATAAAAGGAGCAAAGATAGAACTAAGAGCAGTGATAAAGTGTCTAATAATGATAATAAAAGCTTTAATAATGATAAGAAAATGACTAATGATAGAACTCTGAGAAACGATAGAGCTTCCAGAAATGAAAGAACAAGTAGCGATACATCTTCTAGTAATGACAATAGAACATCAAAAAATAACAAAACAAGTAGAGACAATAAAAATAGACAAACTAGTAGCGATACTACCAAGGATAATAGAAAGCGTAGAGGGGGAAGCGATACTGAACATCAAACGAAACGTTCAAGATCTCCAACTAGTCTCTCAAAACACAGAAAAACTTCTTATTATGATAAAAAAGAACCTGATAGAAAACAGCGAAATAAATTCATACATGATTCTTCTTCGGATAGTAGTTCATCTTTGTCATCATCAATTTCTAGCTCTTCTGTAAAAATAGTTAGTCACCGTAAACGCAGCAATAAGCAAGCTAATCGCCTGACGGCTTCCGTTAACAAAGCTATTTTAAGTGAAATGACTATAGACGATAATAAGAATGAAGTTGAGAATGAAAAAATTGATACAAATAGTGAAAGTGATATTGACGTTATAAACGAATCTTCGCCTTGGAATATCAAAGATAAGTTGAAGGAAGAATTGAAAAATAAACCTTTGCTAGATTTGCATATTAGCCAAGATAAACCTACCACTGAAGAACAAACAGAGAACACTAACCCCCAACCAGAACTAGTACCAGTATTAAAATCAAAGGAAGCTTCAAAAATGTTTTCTTATCTTGATAAAGCAACTGGCTTAGAAAGAGCATTAGGGCCTGCTGCTTTGAAGGAGGTTAATGAATTACATAAAATGAATGAGAAGACAGTGGCACATTATGTCGTAAAATATCTATCTAATTATAATGAGATTAATAGAATAAAGAGTAAGGTATGTTGAAAGGCTTGATTTTCCACACTTGTCTAATAGATTGATCATCTCCATTACTGCTGACGTTGGCCATTATTGAAAATTCAAGACATTTTGAAAGTTTCCCTTCTATTATACTAAAATTTATGACTATGTTAGCATAAGCATGCCTAAAAATCATAGTTTTGTTAATATTGCTTATCTTACTGCTAATTTTTAAGTCATTTTGAAAATTTGTTAGGGATTATTAGTTTTAATATAAATTTTAATCTGCTGTTTGTCTTTTTTTTTCGAGCTTCATTAGTAATCAGGGTTTGGTTTACATCACTCCATTTTTTATGTTTAGGACTTGTTTAAAGCTCTGGCAAAAAGTATAACTTACAAGGTCATGAAAGAGAAATCTAAAAAAGGTAGGTTGCATATGTACTATTTTATGTATCAGTAAAGCTAATACGAAATTTTGATTTTGTTATTATTATTTTATATTAGCTTTATATTAATAAACATTTCAATCCTGCTTACTACTATTTTTACTCGAAATCTGTTTATTTATCCTTGAGCTACGATGCATCTCATGTCATTAGTGTAGTACCACTTACACATCAAAATAATGTGTAAAGCAGAAAAAAAAACAAAGGGCATAACACCTTTGAAACTAATGCCAGACCTGTTATCACTTTTCGTGTTATTGGACATGGTTTTGCAAGCATATACGCATTTATGCAGTGTATGAACATGTGTATGGTTTAGATACATCAGCCTTTATTAATTTGAACAACAATTAATTTTTCAAGGGGTACAATGATGCCGCATCTAGTAGCATGAAAAGAGCTGCAATTGATCTTCAAATCAAAAACCATGCCGCATATATGGTTAAAAATTGATGGAACATGACAGAAACAGGACCATGAGTCTCTAGATGATGCTGTGACAACAATATTTGAAGATATAGTTTTTGAAACAGGCATTTTCAAAGCATTGCAAAAGTTGTCAGATATGGCCAAGACAAAATGGATCCCCAAGCTATGAAAGACGGAAGGCAGACAATGCCTGTCATGTTAATCATGTTGCATCGTCCGGAGCAATGGAAGCCACAGGCGCAGTTGCAATGTTTAAAAGATCTGCTGAAAAAAATAGTATCATTTATGCAGAGTATGTGGGAGATCGAACACTTTCCTTTAGACAAAGGAAAAAACTATCAGGAAAAGGGAAATTGACTGAAAAAATTATAAACTGCATAAACTTCTATGGCATGGCAGTAAGGAGTAATTTAGATAGGTTTATGCAGTGAAGAAAAGTCGTTGGAGCTGTGTGTATTTTTGTACTGCGATGATCAGTGAAAATCAACGACATGCGATGTGTCCTCGAGATAAAACTAAGTGGTGTAAATAGCTCTTGGATAGAGAAAATGGTGCACAATCTTAATAAAATAATATCAACTTACCCATTCAAATTTGCTCATTACTGAAGCCTATTTTCAAGGTTTTATCAGATGATGAATTACTGAAAAGATGTGCATGGCCAGACACAAAAACACCAATGAGGAGTTCAATTCGGCTGCTTGGACTCGTTGTCCCAAGAGCGTTTGAGCATTTGAGCTTTATTCAGCTGTGCAGTATTATAATGACGGTAGCAAGGATATCCGGGTAGTGTTACAACACTTTGGATTAGTAAAGCAGTTTTACAACACTTTGGATTAGTAACAAGGATATCCGGGCAGTGTTACAACACTATGGATTAGTAGCAAGGATATCCGGGCAGTGTTACAACACTTTGGATTAGTAGTAAGGATATCTGGGCAGTGTTATAACACTTTGGATTAGCAGCATGGATATCCGGGCAGTGTTACAACACTTTGGATTAGTAGGAAAGGTCACAACTAAAAATCACTTTTCAGAGATCGTGTGCGCGTAGCAGAATTGAAGTGGAAATCAATTGAAAATGAAAAAAAAAAATTAAGAGCCATTAGGAAGGGATACTTGGACAAAGAAAAAGAGGCGGGGAAAACTGACTGTTATGTTTCTGGAGGTTTCTAATTATATATAAACATGGTTTGTGGTTAGAATTAATATTTAAACTTGTTTTTTTCAATTTGCAATTGTGCATGTTTTTCAAAACTTTGAAACATGATGTTTCAAAATTGGAACAAGTCTGTTTGCTGAAGTTTTATGAAATCCATTTACCATAGGAGTTTTGATTTTAATACTTTACATCTTTTAGAAACTTAATTTTTAATTTTTGGTAAAGTGAGACAATGAAAAAAAATCATATGGGAAAGGAATTTTATTATCATTATATAACTGTCCTCCAAATTTGAGGTGTTCCTCATGTTGTAAAACAGATATATTGTGTTTCAAAATAATTTAGATTTTTGCCTTAATTTTAATAATAAACCCGGATTAACGAGTCAATTTTTTTTTCTAAACTAGTTTATTTCTAGGGTTAGCACGTTAGCTTGATGGGATATGCGCGCTATTGTCTTT
The DNA here is from genome assembly GCA_035046665.1 of Euphysa ruthae. Taxonomy (NCBI): domain Eukaryota; kingdom Metazoa; phylum Cnidaria; class Hydrozoa; order Anthoathecata; family Corymorphidae; genus Euphysa; species Euphysa ruthae. The sequence goes on along the minus strand of JAUZNK010003352.1, from coordinate 17,363 downwards.
TCTGATTCTGCAAGTTAGAGCATATTTTAACCAAATAGCCACTTGTCAAATCACTCATTTTTAGTTATTTTGAATATACCCATGGATTATGGAGTTTCCTAATTTTGGAGATGAACTTCCAAATTTATAGGAGCGGATTGAGACCAAATTTGCTGTATTCTTGGAGGGGGCCAACTATGGATGACATTGTAGTGAAAAGGGATTGCTTATTTATACACTGAATAAACTTATTATATACTTGTTTTTTTATATTTAGTGAAATATCGAACGCACGAGTTGATTCACAAATTTTTCTCTGGTGGTGCTTGCTGTGAAGCTCTAATTGATCTGGAGCGCGTACAGTTTTTATGATATTTTGTAATACGGATATTTATACATATCATCCCTTCATTTGTATATATTTCAATTATGTGTGGCTTCTTGATCAACAAATCAGTACAGAGTTATTGGCAATAAATTTTTAGCATCAACTGGAATATTTCTTTTTAGACACTGACACACCAAATTTATTTCTTTTTACATTTTTACTTTTTGCTGAAATATTATTGCGAAATGTTTCTTTTAAACTTTGGAGCATTTTTCATTCTTTGAGTTCTTTTTGAATTTCGTGTGTTGGTAATTTAAATGTTGATTTTTTCCTGCTATAATGCCAACTGATTTGTATAACTGGAGCTTGCAAACATTTTGTATTGGGTTTGGAAAACGCCGACCTTCTTTTAACTGAAATAAATTATCTGATTATTATAAAAAAAATATATATATATTTTTTTTTTTTTTCAATTAACTTGTTTCCTGTGTTTGTCAAATGAAAACTTCAAGGTGGTGTTGTTAAGGAGGTAGCACAGTAATAAAATTTTAATCATTTTTTCATAAACTATTGTTTCTACCTATTCAACTTTCGTAGATTTCGAGGTTAAAACTGCCCTTAAAAAGACTTGATTGTTTCATCGAATTTAACTTTTAAAAATGTGCCTTAAAACTGTTTTCAATTTTTACCCTAGCAACGGATTATTTATATCACTGCTAAGTGGTTTTAGCCCGTAATATTAGCTTCAATAACCTAGATTGTGATCAGAATGCAAATACGGGAAATAAAGATTGCAGTCATTGGTTATTTCAACCAATGACTTATTTTTTAAATCATAAAAACTACAATAGAATGGGAGGATCAGAGAGAAAGCAGACTTCTAGCAGAGTGTATTCCGGAAAAAGAAAAAGATTCAAAGACAATATACACTAAAATTTCTTCTGCTGCATCAAATGCTGAAACACCAAAAAATTTGAAACCAAAACGATCAGCGTCTGAAAAAAAGTTTAAATTCAATAAAAAGGAAAAAAGTGACACTAATGTTGAGAATTTTAATATTATTATGAACTTTTCCTTGCTATCAGAAGCAATAAGTATTTAAAAGTGTCATCACACGTGTTATGCGTGGAAAGTGTGTCGTTGGGGTGTTGCTCGGCTAAGTTTGTCAAGAACTAAATATGTGTGGTGATTTCTCATCACCAAAATATTAAAATGCAACTCAATATTATGATGAAACTTTCATAAAATGAGGACAAACCCTGTTTGGTAAAAATACAGGGTCGATTGAATCGAGCAGCCTACTTAAAATGTTTATCCGTTCAATAAAAAAAAAACGAACTTGTTGCGATGCACCACATTTATTGGTGATGGCGATAATAGTTACTGAAACACTGTTGTAGGTATCAAATAAACTGGAAATCATCTTATAAAGAAAATATAATGAATGATACGAGTAGCTATTTGTGATTTACTCGTATCAATAAGTTCAAAGATTTAAGCGCCGACAGTCTTCCGGAAAAGTATCTTCATGGTAAGACACATAATCCAAACAATTCCTTGAATCAATTAATTTGGTTGTATTTGAAATAGTACTGTGTAGAACTGAATGGTGCATGGGTAACAAAAAAAGGAAAAACAGTGTTCTACGCCGTTAAAGTTAAGAAGTAGAGTACTTAGAAAATGGTAGTGGAGATTTTATATTTTTTTTTGTGTTTTCCTGAAATTAGCATTGTTTCCGCTGGCGGTGTTCTCAAAAAGTGTAAGTCCATTTGATTTCAATTATTATGTTACCTACAAGCTGTACTTGAAATATACCATAATAATCTTTTAGGTTTTTGTATCGCTAATTGGCCCAAAAATTAGTTTTTTTTTGGTTTGAAAAAACTAAAATGCTTAATTTTTTAAATATTTATGCAAAAGCTTAGTTTTTAATACAAGTTGCAACTACGTTGGTAAGAAATTATCAGCCAAAATTTCAAATACATTAATTGAATGATTCGAGGAAAGCTTGCCGCCAGATTTTCATTTTTGGAACGTCTCGTTTACCTGGCCATTTTGTGTTTTTGAGTAGGATTTTGTATTGTGAGCTCATAAAATGTTTAAAACATGTAAAACAAAGAAAATAATTTATTACAGTACTACCCCCTTAAATTTGAAACGGTGTCAAGTCGCTTCAGTCAAGCTAGATTTATACTTGTTTATATACTTATTTTTTGTGCACTTTAAATATTTAATATATAATAATCTTTTTTATCGGTATAGCGCTAAAATGTGGCATTACCTAAAAAAAAATTGTTCATAGCAACAGTGTATTGCCCCATAAAAACCTTCAGTTAAAGGAAAATATTCGACAAAGCGGTAGTGTATCATTTTTTGGCCTCTTCATATTTCACGGGAATAGAAATGCCTGGTTTATCAATTTTGAATTTTGATTGTTACATAATAATTTCATATCAATAACGTGAAAATGACAAAACAAAAAAAAAAAAAACATAAAAAAGTAGAAAGGTTGCCCGAATAACAGTGAAAACCATTAAAATAGAATGTTTTACTCCGTATTTTGAAAACTTAGTTAATTACCACTGGTTGATTATAGTGTTTATAGAGAGAGTAATAGTGATAGTTGTTAAATTTAACGAGGGGAACCAAAAAATTGCCGAGACAATATTTCCAGATGGGCCTACGTGGCGGTTCTTGGAGTACTTGGAACGCCCATTTGCGTCTACGAAATTCGCTCAACCAAACAACCCGACCAATTTGAGCTAGCGTTGCAATTACGCAATGAATTTTGCTCAGGAACTCAGAGATAACATAGAAATAAATTTCCGTCAGAGGTTGGAGCCGAACTCGTAACCTTAAGAGTGGTTGAATGTTTTTAGTTTAAAATGTTGAGTACAAAGCGGTCAAATCCAACTTTCGAAATTTTGCAGTGTAAGATAAGGTAAGCGAGAAAGTCTAAAATAAATCTGTTCAACTTAAAACATTCTACACAATAAATAAAGTAAGATTCCCTGAAAAATCTTTAACGGTTTCCGTGCTATGTCGATCGGTGTCTCAAAAACTTCAAACTGAGAAAAAAGCGAAAATTTTCAGTTTTATGAAAAAAATATCAAGAAAACGTTAATAAAAACTGTTAAAAAACTACTTTAAATGTCAAATAAAAGAATTACCATCCACCTGGTACATAGTCTCGACCTTCCTTTTCAATAGCTTTGTCATTTTTTAAAAATTTTTTGACTCGAAGTAGTTGTCGCCTATATTTATTGGTTGAGTTCGTTCTATAATTCGATAGATACGTGCGTTTATAGCACTAAAACACCGCTGCAATATTTAATTTCGCATAAATTAGAATGGTTGCTTTTATTCCAATATTGAAAGTGGCTACCGCATCGTAAACGCCAAACTTCACTTTATCGTGTAAAACATAGGTTGGATAGTGCGAAAAATGCCGTTGATTGGTTTTTAAAAAAGAATCTTGAGACAAAGATGATAATACACCTGCTTTCACCCCTGCTAATTTACCAATATTTTGTCTGACAGCAACACCAAAAAAAATTTGAGGACGGTCAGCTACTGCGTCTGTTAGACAAACGCATCCACCGAGACCTTTCATCTTCTTTTTAAAATTTCGTAATCTCGTGCCGACACGTTTTTTATAATCGCCGACACATTCTAATTTCCTAATTTGAGTACCAGGATAAGTTTCTTTAATACTTATATAAAATTTACTGTCTTTATCTCCTAAAAATCCACATATCTCAATTTTTGTTTTTCGACAGATATTGAAAACACGCATTTTGCTCCTTCAGTCTCCATTCCACCGGCAGATCATTTGTAACTAAATTTACACATATGAGAGTTTCTCCACTGTTAATAAGCTGTAGAGTTTGTGTTCATCAAATCTTTCTGTAACAGCCTCTACATGAACTGCTCATTGGTTTAATATCTAAAACTTTGCCGTTATCTATTTATAGCGCGACAAAGACAGTGTTTAATTAGGAAAAACCCCGTCTCTGCCACGTACCGTCACACAACACATCAGTATTAACAATATCATCAACATGTTGACATAACTCTGATAATCCATCCGACATAGTTTCTCAAACAATCTCTTCGGTAACAGCAGAAATTTTTAATGACAACTTTTCAAAAATATTTTTCGTCACTGGCCTTGGCATATCCGTAGTAAGCGTAGTAACTTTCTCAGTACCAGCATGGCCGAGTGAACGCATTTTATAGACTGTTATATGGTTTATATCAAATCCACGGTCACATTCTTTAAATGTATAAAACATTTTCATATTTGCAAATAGAATACTTCAAAAGTAACTTTAACCCCAAGTCTCATGTCCTGTTGCGTGTTTTTGCAGAAAAAGATGATTGTGAATACGTTAACACATTGAAGATAACAGACAATATGTTATTATCAATAATCCTTTATCCTGATATTTTACTACCTTTTTTGGGTGTAGAAAAGGCAATTAGTTCGATCTTTTTGGACGTTACAGACGTATAAGATAAATTAGTTTCAGATCGAATAGCGGCAGTGTAATGATTGTTTTGGCTTCTTGATATTTAAATTTTATATTTCGCGGGAGTAAAAAAAGTCTGCTTTTTCAATTTTTTGTTCTTATGTGTTTTATTTTCAAACTAATAGATTCCAAAAAACCACACTATGAAAAATTATTCTGAACATAAGTGCTTCAAATTTCTCTTTTCAGTTTATCCTTTATAATTTTATAACCCTAGCAACAGGCATAGCAAAGTAAAAAAAAAGCTGTTTCCTAGCCGGAAGGCTCCTAAAAATGGCTGTATCCGATCCATGACAGCTTTTTGATGTATTACGTAATATAAAATTTATAAAAATAAAACCTGCAAAAGTTGACATATTTATTGGAAAAATGGTTAAATCATGTAGAGTCAAGAAAAGTACTGGTTGTTTTTTATGAGAAAAGGAAGGGTTTTAAAGGAAAGAAGTTTATTCGAGCTATAAATAAGAATGACACAGTAAATAATGTAAATATTGAATCTAATAATAAATGCAATTCCTAATACGCTGCCGTCTGCTTCTTCTTCTTCTGCTCTGCTGTGAATGAATTACTGGAAGAAAACCAAACAGAAAATAATCTGTCTACATTTGCAGGTAAAATTGAAGATATTCCAACACCTACTAGCACTTCTAACCAATATAGCAAAATAAATCTATTCATTATTCGTTCTATTAGATGTTTTTAATTCGCTTTTGTGTCTGGAGTGTGATTATTGTATGTTGTCATTCGAGGAACGATGAAACAAGAACTATCATCTCTCCTATATTTAAAACAATCTAACTGTTATTACACAAATCAGTCTCATACATTAAAACCATGTGGCAGAGGTTATAATATTAATAACAGATCAGTGTACATAATGCGTTCAATGGGGCATGGCTACGCTGGAATTTCAAAATTCACAACAATTATGAACTTACCGAAACCAAAGGCAAAGAATATTTTCTCAAAGAAAATAGAAGAAGAATCGCAGAAAGCGATTTTAGATGTAGCGAATGAACTTCGAACAAGAATGGAAAATCATCTGACGATTTTATTGATGTCGGTGTTTCGTGTGATGGCACTTGGAAACGCAGAGGGTTCTCGTCGTTGAAAGGCATGTTTGCCGCTATATCAATCAATAGCGGTAAGGTATTAGATGTTGAGGCAATTTCCAAACTTTGTAAAGGTTGCAATATAAAAAAAGACCTCCAAAAAATAAAACAACAGCATATGCTCAGTGGAGAAACTCCCATATCTGTTCCTTTAATTACCAAGGTTCTGCTGGTGGTATGGAGCAAAAAGGTGAGAAGCGAGTATTTCAAGGATCGATAGTTTAACGTAAACTAAGATACGTCAAATTTTTAGGAGACGGTGACAGTAAGAGTTATGTAAACGTATATATAAAGTATATATTATAAGGCATTATTAAATTCTTATTGTTGTAGTGGTAACATACATTGGCTTGCCACCAAGCTTGCCATGCTTTCGCAAATATTTATATATTTATTGATTTCATTTTTTTTTTTTAATTATTTTCAACAGAAAAACATGGTCATAATATTTATAATAAATTATGTCACTCACTAATTTAGACTGATAAATAAATAAACATAAGGTAGATAGTAGACAAGTAAATATGTTAAGTCCTTTAATACTGATGACATTAACTTCATATTTTTATAGTTCTTATACCAAAACTAACAAAAAAATTGAAAAAAATTGGGCCGCGGGACCGAAAAAAGTTCTGAAAGCGCTGCGTTGTACAACTACAAAAGCATAAATGCTATGGACTCGAAATATCCACTGAACAACAATTTTATATATTTAAACTTGCTGTAGTAACTTCAAAAAGATAGGTCAAAAGATCAAATTTTCACAACTTTTCCCACTTAAAAAGAGGTAAATTTGGTAAATAAAGGTACGATAGTTTATTAACCACACCTTCAAATTTAAAAAAGTAAGAATGTTAATATTGACGGTTTCTTAGCTGATCTCTATCTTCATCTGAATGAAAGCTGTTTATTAAATTATAGAGTATTTGACAATATTTTTACACGAATGTTGGATAATTTTGCTCCGCTAAAAATGAAGTTCCTTCTTGCAAATAATAGTCCACATATCAACAGAATGTTAAGAAAGACTTATGGAAAGATCCAGATTAAAAACTATAGCCAATAAAACAAAAACTTTGGTCGATATTGGAAATTATAGGTGTCAGAGAAACTTTGTGTTTTCCCTTAATAGGAATTCTAAACGTAACTTCTTTGAAAGCATCGATGTCACATCTGGGAATCAGAAAACTTCTGGTAGGCATGTAAACCCATTTTCTGTCATTAAGTTGATGCTATCGTGGAAAAGTTTCTACTTGTAGAGAATAATAATGTTGTTTCAAACGATATAGATATTGGTGCCATTTTCAATTGCCACTTTAACTCGTTCACTAAATCTTTAGGCGCAATAAAATGAGTTCCAAAATGCTTTACTGATAATTTCACAGTTCCTGTTTTAAATGCAATAAATTCGTTTCGTGAGAACCCGAAAATTCTCGCAATAAAAAGGCGTTGTGTAAATCAAGAATTGTTTATTTTTTCTGACATCACCTTAGAGAATGCATAGATTAAATATTACATCTAAACAGAACCAAGAAAACTCGTGACAGCATCCCTATAAATTTACTACAATTGGATGGTATAGGTGCAGCTGAATCTTTAACAGACTGTTTTAACAAGTCACTAAAAGAGACCTGTTTCCTGACGAGTTAAAATGGGCTGATATAATCCCAGACATAAAAAAGATTCCACTACAAATAAAGGCAACTTCAGACCTATTAGTCTGCTACCAACAGTTTCTAAAGTTCTTGAAAAGATACTCTTTAAACAACTGTCCAAGTTTATAGAGTTAAGGCTATCAAAGTTTCTTAATGGTTTCCGCAATGGATACTCTAAGCAAAACGCTTTGTTAAACCTGCTCAAGGACTGGCAAAATTGCCTCGATAAACAAGAAAAAATTGGTGCAGTACTGATGGATTTATCAAAAGACTGACTGTCTGCCACCACGATCTACTGATTGTTAAATTAGAGGACTATGGAGTTATGATCAAACGCTTGAGATACATCTTTACCTATGTTATAAATAGAAAGCATCGAGTCCGCATTAGTTTTTCTGTTAGTTAATGGTTGCGGGTTTTTCTCGGAGTACCACAAGGGTCTATTCTTGGTCCCTTATTATTTAACATCTTTATCAATGATCTGCTTTTTTTAATCCAGAAATTCTGCATCTGAAACTTTGCAGATGAAAACACCATCTATGAGTGTGACTCAAATTTCAACATTGTGGTGTCTAGATTAAATTCGGATCTCCATGTATTCATGAAATGGTTTGATTACAACGCAACGGTTTTTAACCCTGACAAGTTCCAGAAGATTTTGGAGACAAAAAAAAAAAGAGTATCTTCTTCAGATAAAGGTCGGTTCTGTCAGAAACATATTGACGATAAACTTTCGTTTGTCCCTTACATAAAGGACATGTGCAGTTGGATTAACAGCAAAGTCAAAGGTCTTCTAAAAATTAGACTTTAAATCATTGTCTAGATTTTACATTTTGTCGATTTTTAACTATTTTCCCCTCATTTGGATGTTTTTTTAGCAAGAAAGTATTAAGGGCAGTAGTGAAAAACTTCACCATAAGTTTTGAAACTTTGCTTGAAATTACTAATGGTGATACTACCCATAAGAGAAGACTCCGGACTCTACTCACTAAAGTTTAACAATCGGTGCATCGTCTAAATCCGGAATTCATGTGGGATATGTATGTACATAAGAATACACCACATGAATTGAGAAAACATAAATCTCTGTTTCTACCTACAAAAAAAATCCGCAAATGGAATAAACTCCCTGAAGTTCAGAGGGGCTATGGCTTGGTATAATCTTCCATATAAAAGAACTCTCTCTTAAAATTTTCAAGGAAAGTATCAAAAAAGTAGACTACATTTACTGCAAATGTAAAATCTGTTCGTAACGCTGCATTTTAACATTTTTCTTTCATTTTTTTTTTTTTTTTGTATTTTTTTTTCTTTTTATGTTGTTGGATTTAATTAGTGTTATTGTGTTTTATATGACAACTACGGCTAAATGTATTTTTTATCCAGCATTAAATAAAGTTGGCTTAAAGACTTACTCGATAGTTACTACAACAAGTGCATATTGGTTAGAAGAAGATATGTTGAGAAAATTTCAACAAAGCGTTCCCAAATTACAGACCGCACGTACTGAGAAACACATTCTGCTAAAAACGACGTTAAGTATGAATTTCCTATAAAAATAAAGTAAATAACAAAAACACTCCTCAGAAATTAGCCCTGTATGTTATTTTTACGATTTAATCATTTTGAAATTCTTTTACAAAAAGTGGCTAAATGTCTTTTTAGAAATATAAATCCTAAGTTTGAGTAAACTTCATTAGCATAATTTTTGTTTGATTTCGCCAATAAAACAGAAAGATCAGATACAGTAACTAAAACATACAGCTAACACTTTTAAACAGTTGTTTTTTTTTTTTTTAAATAAACCAGCCCAATATGTTGATCCTTCATTTTGTTCATTATCATCTGTAAAGCCTATACGATCGGCTTGCTTTCGCTTACGCTGGTCTTCAACTGCATTCGCCTCTTTTAGTTCTATGCGTAACACCCTAGTACTAACATTTATTCCAAAACTTGTTGACATGGTCACTTTAAAATTTTTTTTAGAAAACTTTACATTGCCAGATTTGCCCCTTTTTTGATATGTTAGATTTTTCCATAATTATACTTATTTGTAAGATAATCTAGAAGCAAGCGAATAATTTAAAAATTTGTAACATAAAATTACATTTTTCTCAAATTTCTACTCCCTTATCACTTTGAGAGAAAAAAACGAAAGTAAACTTAGGCTATACGTGGAAAACACAATACGGCTTTACCAGGGCTCAATAAAAATTTATATGCCCTGGGTAACTTTTTGATAGAAGACAGTTAGAAAGGGGTGAAGTGTAAGAGCGTGGAAAAATTTTGTTACTTTACCTAAAAAAAATATGCCCACCTACCTTTTTAAAATCGAAATAATAATTATTTATGATTGTGTATATGAAAAATAAATGATACAACCGTGTTCTACATACCTGAAAGTCTCTAAATCGACTTTTTTTAAAGAATCCAAAAAAAATCAAATTCGGCCACAAGTGACAGAGAGCGTTCCACTATGCCAGATTATCGATAAAAGATTTTAGCAGAGTAATCCAACTCTGAATTGCGAAAACATAGTCATCTGCAAAAACGTACAAAGGCGGGTTATTTTAAAAAAATATTCCATTGAACTATGTATGAAATCCACCGACAGAGAGATAATTGATTGAGTTTATTTACTGATCTAAATTTATACACAATTGTATAATCTATAAATACCGTAGGGATAATATTTCATGGTCTTGATAATTCAACATAACTCAGAATTTTTCTTTTAAATATTAAAACTTTACATTTTGAGAGAAAAAACCTATAAAAAACTTCCTTCTTTACCGTGGAATAAAAAACTGTGCAATGACATTTTTACTTGATATATTTCATGTTTTATGACATAATTTAAAACAAACAAATAAAAAGATTTTCAATTTTATTGCTAGTTTTAGCAATCATTAAATCGAACATGAAATTTGGCGAAATTTAAGTGAGAATTGGACGTGCTTCCTAATAAAATTCTTGAATTGATGAGTTTTCCTTTATCGGTAGAAATATTAAGGAATTTTGGGCAAATTCGCTAAAATAAAACATCTAAGAGTTTTTCTTTTTGGCATTCGTGAAAACCTCTGTAGCGCAAAGTGAAAATGAGATTAAGCAAAAATTTTTGGAATCCTTTCTACAAAAATTAATTCTTGAAACATATCTCTTCATTGATAAACCAGCAAATATAAGTTCCTGGGGAAAATATCTCTCCTAAGTACGGTTACTGGGTATATGCTTTATTTGTAGGACGTGCCAAGCGGAATAAAAGTTGAACATCTAGAGTAAGAAAATAGGTTTAATCAACATCAACTAATCAATCACAACGATTTTCTTCAAAGAACTATCTTGTTGGTAGGTGGTTGTCTTAAAATATGTCAATATTCCAGTAGTTTTTCATTTTTTTCATAAATTTTGATCTATATTTCATCGCCAAAAATAGAGTCAAGGATTTTCAGGTCTTCAAGTTCACAGTAAATAATCTCTATGAGTTTCTTAAACCGACCTATAATCATGGTAAAAAAATTATGAGACCTATACGCCATTAGAACACCTTATTAATATTTAAAAACACCATAAGCAGTTGAAAATATGGATATACCGGCCTTGGTATATTCAACTTTAGGTTTATCTTTTGGTTAATAGACTTACAGGTTTAGAACATAGAAATTAAAAAAAAATGCTAGATCTAATTGATGAGAGTGACAAGTCCGTACTCATTTGGGTTTGTTATCATTTTTGCTAAAATTTGATAGAAGTCATATATTATGGCATTGGTTGTATTAACTGAATTTTTGATACTTTAATGCACATATCTGCTCTAAGCAATATTTGTAACGATGGTATATTAAACGTTTCGTGAAAAATTCATTCCACAAAATTTTGCATTGGCGTAGATGAGTTCTTAACATTTCACAAACTTTTGAGCTCGCAAAAATTGTCTCACGAAAATTGTTTCCAATAAAGTATTTTTGGTATACGGGTTTAGCAACCTCAAGGATAACGACCTACTTACTTAAATGGTTTAATGCATAACGCTTTACCTCTACTTATGTCAGATTTCTATGCCAGAAATATTTTTTTTTAGTATTAGTCACTTATGATTAGACTGCCTTATCACCAATTTATGTAGTATTAAAAATCGCAGTAGTGCCATACCAATTATGGCGGTAAATGGGTGCTAAGATCTGAGTCTAAAGTGAATGGGGGGGGGGGGGGGGGGTGGTTATGATTATTACCCGTAGTCCAGCTGGAAATAAAGCCATTGGCTTTTTGCTGGTTTTACCAAGTAAAATATGATTGATATATACCTACCTCAAGTAGCTCAGCTAGTCAGTCCAAACTTAGAGCAGATTAAATGATTGTTACTCACATCAAATATTTAAAAAGCGTTTATGTGCTGTTCTATTATTTTAACTTTGAGTGTCTATCAGCTCTTTAGTTTATTTTCTAATGTTTTTAATCAAATCCATTGAATATAGTCATAGAGGCGCACCCATTATACAACATACCTTAGTCAATCAAATACCTGGGGTGTATATTAGTCAAATACCTGGGGTGTATATTAGTCAAATATGTATATTATAATATATATATTTATAATATAATAATATATTATGCCTTAAATATCATTAATTTTAAATTTAGTTACTCACATCAAATATTTAAAAAACGTTTATGTGCTGTTCTATTATTTTAGCTTTGAGTGTCTATCAGCTCTTTAGTTTATTTTCTAATGTTTTTAATCAAATCCATTGAATATCGTCATAGAGGCGCACCCATTATACAACATACCTTAGTCAATCAAATACCTGGGGTGTATATTAGTCAAATACCTGGGGTGTATATTAGTCAAATATGTATATTATAATATATATATTTATAATATAATAATATATTATGCCTTAAATATCATTAATTTTAAATTTAGTTTTCGAAATAGAAAACAATCTTTTTTTAACACTGCTTCTATGCAACGGGCTGATTCAGCCCTATATTCTACCTGATATTTAGGCATTTAAAAATCGTTAAACATCTGAAATTATGCACAAATCTAGTGCAAATGAACAAACAGTACAAAGCAATAAAGTGTTTGCCTTTTGATATGGAGGTAAATCAGTGCAATCTGCACATGCATTTAAATTTGGTGGATAGCTCAAATCTTAAATTTGGCAGATTTTTTAATAAAAATCAGTTTTAAGATTATTTGGCGTCGAAGTTTAACTTTGTAGCCACTATGTTTTAAAATTTTGGCGCATTTTTACCCAAATCTGTTAACTTTTTTTCTGAAAAAATTTCTTCTAACGTGAAAATAAATTTCAGAGGATGTTTTTGTTTAATTTCTCCTTTTATGCGTATTGTTGTTAAGGGACACAATGAAAATATTGTTTTAGCAGAAAATTTTTGTGTCTACTTTTTCTACTTAAGATTTGCATGCTTGTTATAGCAAAATAAAAACCAACTAACCAGCTATAACTTCACTAGACCCTTTGAAATTTTTACTTCAAGATCTTCATTAATTGCTCTAATTAAGGTGGGTAACAAAGTTGTCAAATGGAAAAATCACACTACAGGAATTTTTGCTCAGTGGTGCCAATCTTCTTTTTACTAGAATTTAAGCACTGCTATCTAAATCAAAAATGCAATTATTGGCGGAAAATTTAAAACGCGACTTCTAAAAAAATGTTATAAGTACTTATATTTTTCGATCAAAATTTTTTTTGCAAATTGGGATATCAAAGTTTGTCTGAAACAAAACTTAAAATTCGCTCAATTTTGCTACTCATTAGTCATGAGGTAGCAAAAAAATCATCAGAAACACATGGATTATTTTAATGTGATCAAAAAATTTCGGCGGTAAAAATCATTTCGCTAAAATTATTTGAAAAACTTTAAAAAATTTTTCTTATGGTAATGTTTACTGGTATATCTTCCTGATTTTTTGAAAACGAACTGTAGTTGGTCGCTTTAACTTATTAGATTTATCAGAATACTGAACTGTGCTATTATTCTGAACGAAAACTCGTGTTTAACGCGTTAACTTTTTGGAATCTTGTTTTTATAGACCTTTAATTTTCGGGAGAATAGTAAATTTCATTGCATGCCCTCGTGAAAAATTTTCTGCAGTACTTTTTCTTATTCTTAAAAACTGCAACAAACTTGTTTATTTTCTACAATCATGGTCATAATATTAGAGACTTATACATCATTTGGAAATCTTATTTATTTTGAAAAAATACCACAAGCAGTTCAAAATATGGACACACCGCCATTGGTATATACAGCTTTTGGTTTATCTTTCGGTTAACCTTTAGACATCGGAATACGTATATATATACGTTTTAGCGTATAGCGGAACACGTATATATACGTTTTATAACAACATCAACATTGGGCATGTCATATAACAGTTAAATAGACTATATAAAAACTTTATATCAAAAACTTTGAGCTGCTCAGAGCGCCAGTAAATACTGTAAAAGAATAAAGCAAAATTGTTACAATTTCTGACAAGTTTTTGTTACAAAATGGCGAGTGGTAAACGTGTTGTGAGAAACTATATCAGCGAAGAGAAAATTTTGGATTACTTTGATAACTTGGAAGTGGAAGGGAGTGACTTGGAATTTTCAGATAATGATTCTGGTATAAATAAGCTATTATTTAAATATATGGTATATTTTTCTGTGTGTTTTCCTGCATTATTTGAGCAAATTATGGTCTTGCTTGCTGTTTCCCCCTATAAATCTGGTGTTGCAGATATCTTTATTGGTCTATGAGATGTAGTGAGTGGGTGGCTGCCTATTGCATTTCTGTTTACATCTGCTGAATTTACCCTGGGCTTTTCATTTTATCATATTTGGGTCCTCCTATTCTGAAGAACCTGAGTCTTGTTTACAAGAAGCAACACCTCAACCACCGGTCGTAGATTTTACACTATCACCACCATCATCAAGACCAGCAGCGTCGACTGAACACCCCGACGCTCAGAGACCAGGACCTTCAACTGAAGATCCCGACAAGTCCGTCATTTGGGTTTGTTATCATCTTTGCGATTTTGGTCAAGAAAATCACTTAACATGAGTCAAATGAGAGTTTGTCTCATATTTGTCTCATATAATATGCCTTAATTGTAGCCCTTTTTGACAAGCCTCCAGAGCTTTAATGCTTTTTTTCTGTTTATATTAACTGTTTATATTTTTTGTGCCTATCCTTGCCACCATTTGCTTTTTATCTTAACGTTTATCCTTGCTGTTAATTTTTTTGCTGTCTATTATTTTGTCTTGTAATTTTCATAGAATATGTATGTTTGTTTGTTTGTGGCAGAATAAATAATTACTTATATATTCTTCACTATTGACATATGAAATTCACATGGCATCCACGCCTCAAATTTCAATCGACTTTAAATAATCCAAATTTACCAAAAATATGAAATTTAGTATTCTTAAAAAGGAAGGTCGAAAACTTTTTTAAAACTTCCAATTTTCAGGGCATTCCCTAATTAAAAGAGCGATATGTGTTTTTTATGCCGAACAGAGCAAACAAGAAAATTTCTAACATCTTAAAAAATAAAGAAACGAAACGAAAGAGAATAAAACACTGTTGAAGCATTCGAAAACTTTTATTATGTATCGAAACCGTTTCTTGAATTCTACCTGTTCAATCCCAGGAAATAGATAATCTGTCAAGGACGACTTCAAAGATTTTAAATGTCAATGCCTAAAACATAAGTATAAAAGTATATTTGAATTATTGACAAAAAAGATTAAAGTATTTTCATACGTGGTTTAATATGGTTACCTATTTACCTATGAAACTTGATGTACGAGCCTTGTTCTATGAAATTTGACGTACGAGCCTTGTTCTATGAAATTTGACGTACGAGCCTTGTTCTATGAAACTTGATGTACGAGCCTTGTTCTATGAAACTTGAAGTACGAGTTGTGTTGTACGAACCTTGATGAGCAAGTCATGCTCTAGAGTTATTATAGTAACGTGAATTGACCTTTATTCAATCTTTTAAAACTCCATAACTGGGTATTTTTAAAAATAATTCCGACAATCGCCTCAGTTCAGTGTAAAGTTCTTATACAGAAAACCGTAATTTGGTGATTTTTAAGCATAAAATTTTTTGCGTAATAATTTCTGCAAAATATCATTTCAGTCATTTCGCAATCTAAGAATTTGGAAAACTTTGTCTCATGGGATCTCATGTGTGATGTAATATTTATGGCAGATTTATTATTTTTGAACGCTCTTTTAAATGTTTGATTATTTCTAAATAATTTTATGCAAATTTTCGACCGACTAAGCGCTTGATTTTCAAACTATCTTCCTCTGTTATTTTCTCCTTGAATACATAAAATATACACCTGCATGCCCTCTACTCATTCTCTAGCGTAAACACCTGTACGCCATCCGATCATCCTCCAGCGTACGCGTTTTAATCACCTTGGGTTTTCAAGTTTTTAATGAAGACTGTATAAGTTAAAAAATTTATTAATTCAGTTATAAAATTATTGACCAGTTATACTATATATTACAATTGTATTTACGTATATCTAGGTTATATATTAAAATTACAGTTACAGCAATATTTTAAAAATCTGTGATGTATTATTAATTGAAATTAAACTGATACTGGACTGAACGTCCTTTTCAAAAAATGGTTTCCGAACAAACAAATTATGCTTATCTCGAGCTACGCTTACTAATTTACTAAACACTCTTTTACTTTCGTTTAATAGTAGTAGCATTGCTATGAAACGGATAGCTGTAATTTAACATGAAGTTGGTAGAGCATTACTATGAAACGCATAGCTGTAATTTAACATGAAGTTGGTAGAGCATTGATTTTAATATTAAAAAAAAGTTCAATTTCTCAGGAAATCAATTAATCCATGTCTTCAAGTAGGATATCCTTACACTCAGATGAGCGTCTTTCTCTCTTACCGATCTTGAAAAGTCTTATTAAACGTCCAATTAAAGACAAGTTGTATTTCTTCTTCCTGGATTTATGTCTCTTCTTGACCCCATCTCCGTCAAAGACAGGTTTTCGGTAACTAAAAATAAAATCCTGTAACAATATTTTTTTGACAAAGCTGTTTTAGCACGGGAAATAGCTTTTCTCATGTGCATCGCGTCAACAGTCTTCCGATAAAATCATTTCATAGGTGACTCAAGGGAATCAAACTAAAGTGAACAACGAGGAAAAAATATAATACATGCTTAAGGTGAAGAAGACAAATTTACCCATAATCAAATGTCACATCACATTCATTAAGTGGGAAACAAAAGAATTAAACTTATACTGCCAGAGCGACTCTTGTCTTCACAAAGTAGTAGAGTCTTAAGTCTCTTGTTAAATCTAAACCGGAATTTAGTAAATGTACTCACATATTGTTTTTTGCAAGTTTTAGAATTTGCATTTTTCCGAGGGGAATTTATTTATTTTATAACCCAGAACTTTGGCCAACCCTGTACATGTATTACTTGCGTACTTACAATCTAAGGAACAGCGATGAACAAACCACAGACACGGATGACATTGCCATTGCAGCAGCAGCCATCCAAGGTTGTAAAATAAAACCAAATGGTTGAAACACTCCGGCAGCTATGGGTATTCCAACAACGTTGTAGATAAGTGCAAAAACAAAGTTTATTTTTATTCGATTGACAGTCTGACGAGATAGGTCAATAGATGCTACAACGTCCATGATATCATCC
Source organism: Euphysa ruthae (assembly GCA_035046665.1). Lineage (NCBI taxonomy): Eukaryota > Metazoa > Cnidaria > Hydrozoa > Anthoathecata > Corymorphidae > Euphysa > Euphysa ruthae. The sequence continues at coordinate 40 of JAUZNK010003352.1, read as the reverse complement.
TGACAATCAAATTTTAAATTTTTAAATATATATATATATA
>JAUZNK010003351.1:0-10957 GCA_035046665.1 Euphysa ruthae | reverse complement strand
TATATATGTGATATTTTTCTCCTCAAACAAGATGGCGAAAGTAGTTTAGATAAGTATTGAAACCACCGACCGACCTTCTGCCTCCGACACACCACTGTTAGATCACAGATGTCAAATTCGGTTTATTATTTAATACTAGTGTTAAGAATACAAGCGTATTTTTTACGTTTTCAAACAATATATATTTTTATATTAGTATAATATTGAAAGAAACAATATGAATTCATGATTCCATGAGGAAATATTTGTGAAGGAGCATAATATCTCATTTAAAAGTTAAGAAGCTTACAAAATTAACGATATATTTTGATACAAAACTACTGGTTAGAAAATTTAACATACGATCATGCCTTTATTTAAACATTATCATACCCCATCAGGAAAGTTCCCTTTCGAAAAACTTTTCCCGGGAAAATTCCATCCTGGAAAATTTCTTCCTTTTGGCAAGTTATCTCCTTTAAAATTTCCCACTTCCTATTTATGTAATTGTTTCTCTTTCTTTTCTGTTCTGCTTTATATCATCGGTTTTTCTTCAAAACTATGATAAATTTGCTAGTGCTTGGTAAGTTGGACCATGGGGTATAACTCAAGTATGACTTTTTTTCACGGTTGTACTGGAATTATCTCTCATAGAAATTTATTTCAATAAAACATGAAAGGGGAAGGGGGGCATAGCTCGATGATGACCTACTCTGGTTAGCATCTTGATACCCAAAATCTCTTTAACTTAAATACATGGTTATGGAGCTGGGTAACGCAAGGTAAACTTTAATTTTCAATTTTAATGTTACCTTAACATGGGAAATCAACTTATATTAAAAAACGAGCTCAGTTATTGAGAATGCAATACTGTTAAAACAGATGTGGAACTTATAAGTAATGACTTATAAATTCCACATCTGTTTTCAGTTTATACGAAGCATGAATATGATCAAATGAATAAAACCAAAGTATAAATGTGTGCGGTAATAATAATAATAACTATTCTACTGAAGGTCGGTCTTTGGATCTAAAACATTAACAAATGATTCTTTTTATTTTACCTTCTACTTACTTTTTTTTTTGTTCGATGTATAGACTTAAATATTCAGACAAACATTTTAAAAATTCTTAGGGGTCTTAAGGTTATCGTGACTGATTAATATATATATATATCAGAAAAAACCATGAGGTTCCATGGCCACTTATCATTGTGGTTCGAAAATTCTTAACCTATATAAGATTTTTATCATTTGCTCTAGCCACTTGTTTACAATTGTTAATCTAAAACTAGCCTAAATTAATATTTATCCCAATGATATTTTTAGCACTGAATTGAGTGAAATACTCAATGCAGACTAAAAATAAATGTCAGAATTGAACTTTCGAGTTTCGAGGAGTTAAATTAAATCTCTGATATCCTTCCAAGCAGCTACTTGAGCCTTTTAAAATTTATTTTTTATATCTATCAAAAATTTCATATATTTAAAATATCATTGTAAGATTTCTAAAATTTTAGTATATAGTTATATTCAAATTATAATAATATCTTGAAAAACAATTGTTCTTTTATTAGTCATTTAATTCAATTTCTGATAAATGGTACCCTATCGGCACAGCGAGGTTGTAAAAACTTAGCTTGTAAATTTTTCAATAACTAGACCTCAAGATCTGACCAGTATTTATCGAAATAAAGGCATAACGTTACAAGGTTTTATTTCACCTATACATTATGAGTATCCAAGTGAGATTTTTAAACTTCTAAGCGCCCTATATATAATAATTATATTTTTTTTTGTTTTCGGTTTTGAATATAGCCATTAAATTAAATTAGTTACATTATTTACACTATAACGAGTTGAAAAATCTTTTGTTGATGTATAAAAACATATTTTATAGAATAATAATAATATCTAAGAATGATAATTAACATGAGAGAAATCTGATTGTTGTACAAAATAAATCATTTTGATAAACGAAGCAAATCTCTAATTAAAGTTATAGAGGATTAGATGTTGATGGGTTTAGATTTATATTTTTGTGAAAGCAAAAAATTCGCCATGATCGTATTTGCTGTACGTTAAGAGACGCGAGTTCTTTTACGGAAATTGTTATTTTATAACGTTACCCTCTTATCATACTTTTAAAAAGATACTACCAGTATGAAAATATGCGATGTGCCTTTAAAATAAACATTTTATAAACACAAAGGAGCAGGTTAAAGCACCAATATAACATTAATATATTTAAAAGTCATGAAAAATTGACTAAAACTTGAATTACAGTTTTTAATTAAGTTAATTTGGGACTGTTCTTGTTTCCAGGTCCCTGCAAACAGGAATTTTTCACAGTTTACTTCACAGGTGAACTGATGTCGTTTGTTTTATTAACTTATCAAGAAGATTAAAAGAAAAATTTACTGACCCGACTTTAATTTTAATTTTCAAAAAATAACTATATAAAATTTGCGTTTCATAACAGGAGACGAAAAAAAGATAAAATCGATGAATTCCATGACCTTTTTAAATCTTTAATTTTAGATAATTCGGTTAAATCTTTTTTTCTAACAGAGTTACTGTATGTATTATGTTTTATAACCATATAACCATTAAGTACTACAAAACATAAGTGTTGCTATACAATACTTATCTGTTCATCTAAAAACTCCTAAATACCATTAAAAGAACTTTTTTCAAATGTGTAATTCTGGTTATTTAAAAAATAGTGTTAGATTTTAGGAAACTTATACAAAGTTGATTTTAAATAACTTAATTAATTTTAAATAAGTAGAAGCTTTCTAGCAAAATTATTTTCACAACAGCAGCTTTTGGGATGATCACGTTGATCATGTTATTCATTTTTTCGATATTTCCGCTCAGAAAATTAAAATTTTTTCTAAAATCTTAATGGTGACAATTTTATGTAAGTTATTGAATTTCGACCGCCAAAATTTCCTTTGACGAATAATATAACCGACTTTTGTTTTAGTCAAGTTATATTTCATTTTCCTTTTTTTTTTTCTTTATTTGGGAAACTTTGCTTGTGCGTTATTTTTTAAATGTCTATTCACCATAGTTCTGCATAATTACAAGTTCATACATATATATATATATACAAATAAAAAGATATGCAGATACATGTATTCAAAAATTTGTAGGTTTACAGATTCATCAATATATTAAAATATCTATCGGTCTACATATCCAAAGGTATGTATGTATACAGATTCGTCGATATATTGATCCGTAGTTCTGCAGATCAGTACATCTACAGATGAAAAATTCTATAAATCCTTGTCTTACTATAGAAGTAAACACTTTATGTGTATAAACTATAAATTTATAACTGTTATGAAAGAAAAATGTTAAACAATATAAATTGTACTCATTTCAATGAAGTTAGCATTACGGCCATGGATTCGATTTGCGATTACAAAAAAACAAAACGTTAATAGGATTTCGGAAATAACATAGCAATGCAAAAATCAACTTCAAATAAAATTACGTCAAGAAAATAATCAGATAAAAAATCTACTAATTCCAGCTTTTTACCAATTATCTCTTCTAGATATGCTTGTTAATCTCATTTAAGAGGTTTCATTTTTCATTTATTATATTTCATTTATGGAAAAAACAGAAATATTTTGTGCTGAAAAAAAAAAAAAAAAAAAAAAAAATGACACAGCTAATATACATTATTTAAAATGAATTTCAATTTGCGACCTCACTTTCAGGTGCTACTAAAAAACAGTAAAGGTACAGAAATTATATTTTCAAATATTTTTGATTCCCTGAAAATTTTCATGATTGATTCCCTGAAAAATTTCAATCGGATAGCCTCAACTGCCCATGCACGGGTGTGTCATATTAGGAACAAACACGTAGTAAAAAATTATTTTAACAAGAAAATTGTGATCTTTTAGAATAATAAAAAACAAAGTATGAGGTAAATATATATATATATATATATATTTTTTGATGTTATGTTTTGGGACAAGCAAAATCCACAATCAAGATTTAAGTACAATCATTTTATTTTTATATGCTTAGTTGTTTTATATGTTTCGGGACAAAAAAATTGCGCGGATTAGTAGAAAAGTACATGAATTATAAATTGTAGACTTTAAAGAAAATTTCATTTGAAAAGATAATACAACTAACTGCAGATAAAAGATAAGGACGATTTTTTTTTATCTCTGACAAATGCTAAGTGTTCATTGATTTTTGACGATAGATTTGTTTTCCCAGTCATTTTCAGCAATTCTATCAAATTTCAATGGTCAGGTTTTTTTAACTGCGTAGTTATATTATTTTTGCTTGTATGCTTATTTTGCGTTTGGGTTGCCTGATATCGACGAAAAAAGAATATGTTTTTATGAAATATAAATATATATATATATATATGTAAATAAATATAATAAATATTTATATGGAAGGCGATCAGATTTTCTCGATGCAAACGTAATTTCCAAAGAGCAAGGAGGCGGCTCTGATCCGCGATAATACAACAAAAATTTTAATGTTCCACTAAGAGTGGGGATGCACGGAAAATATATAGAAAAACAAGCCTTTTTTTTTGTGTTTTGACAAGTTCTTCTTGATGTGTTTGGTTTATCTTTTTGGCGATTTTAAAATTTTTCATGCTGACTTTAACGTAATCTACAATTTATTCCTTAAATCGGAACGTTAAAATTTTGGTCCTGTGAAACATTTTTCATAGTTTACTTTTAAACAAAAGTGTACGGCGTGAAAGATTCATTCTAAATTATTCAGTCTTCGAAAGGCCGTCGTAAAGCGTCTACTTTAACTATTTCTAATTATATCCTAAATTTCACCAGTCTAAGTAATTTTAAGTGGTAACAAAGCTAACGTTGATAACGTTGCTAGTTGCAAAACAACCTCTCTATAGTTTTGTAGTGAGTTCTAGGTTTTATGTTCGTTTTAATTAATAAAAACTTCTCGCTTAAAGTGTGAAGTCTTTGTGTACTTACAGCTTACGGAAAGAAATTCAAGTTGGATTAATTTGTTTTCTTGTTATCATTAGATGAGCTTTGCAGTATCAAAAGAGGTAAATTAAATCATATACCAATAACAGATACCTTTTCGCAGATAACAACCCTTTATTATTTGAAACTGACCAGGATTAGTGATAACCAGGGAAACCAATCTTCTGCTAATTCTAACTGCATATCGAGATTTAGTAGAAGTTTGTGGTAAGCATTTTCTCGTCATTATAACAAACTTTCATATGAAAGTTACAGATAATTTTGAAAACGTCAACTTTAAAATAATTGATATCTTTTGTGAAAAACCTCCAAGATAGAGGGCCCAAAACAGAGACCTTTAAGTAACACCAGAAGTAAGGATTAGAACTAAAATTAAAACCGAATTTGTATTGCCCTATTCTCCATATTAGGAAGCTTTTTGCGAAAGAAAAAAAAACAAGCGTAGTGAGCTTTGCAGCTGGAGATCATTTGGCAGTAACGCGAAAAACTCTCTATGAAAAGGAACTTTTTTCTGCTGACTCCGCAGAAATTTTGTGCCTAAATGCGTGTCGAAAATTGCGCCTATTTTTAAAAACTTTGTCTCGCCTCCCCATCTCTTTATTAATAATATTTGAACAGTAGAGAATAATTCAATCGAGGCAATTGTTATCAAATCATAACAAAATCAAAGTTAATTTCAATACTGTCGACAGAGAATTTATTTCTATTTACAGCTTTGTTTTGTATCAATGACTGGTAGCGTACGAAAATTTGTTGTTTGTTAAGTTCTGTTGCAGTTTTCTTCTATCAACAATTACCATATACCTTTTTTTAACTCTGGCTTGCCAACAAGTTTGCTTTCACAAACCTTTATATGTTGATTAGGAGTTTGACACTTTTGCTAACAAAAAATTAGTCAAGGGGTATTAAATCATGGTAGGCCATCAAAAGCCATCAATTTAGTAGTAACTATTTCTAGATTTTCAAGATTTTTAAACCTATGGTTAATTGATTTAGAAGTGCATGCTGAGTACTATTCTCTGGACTATTTTCTGTAACAATTTATGGAAAGTACTTAACTTATTTAACAGATATGATCTCATTGCTTTCAAGCAAAAACCGTTCTGAAATTGGAAATCTTTTAATTATAGCCATATTGAGCTGAATTAATATGGGATCAGTGACCGTAATGTAGTAAAAGTTTTTTTTACAAAAGAGCGTTTATCTAATCCTTTGAAGAAAACTCTTTTAAAGGAAATTGAATTAGCTCAACTTCATGGAGTTCAAAAGGATGTTTATTTAAAAAAACTTCCATACGAGAGCTTTTCCCAGTTTTGATAAAATATTGTTTTTAGAATGCTGTGTGACGTCATATTGATCATATTGGAGTTTTCAAGTGTTCGTAATTCCTTAAAATGAGTTATCTTGTTAGATTACTGTTTCGCTAAAGATAAAAAAACCTTGCAGGTAGAAAACATCAAATATCGCCCAAATAGCTGAGAACTAAATAGGAAAATAATGGTTGAACCCAAACCAACATTTGCGCCTCTACGTAATGACCTCAACAAGAATAGTCCATGCACCAACAAGTCAAGTTTCGATTGTTAAGTTCATTTGGAATTTGGAACATTTAAAATTTAACATCTATGATTATTTGAAAAGAATAACAAATGTTAAGTACATTTTCTTGGTCTGTAAAATATTTGTCTTGAAAAATCTAAAAAGTAAACCAACGTAGATTTTTATTTTAGTTTTTGCTGTATTTGAATTTAAAAAAAACATGTGTTTTGTTTTTCTCATAGAGCATTTGTTTTTCTAGATATTCTAAATAATTAATAATTAATGACGAAGAATGGAGTTTCCAACTTCATCAAAACGAGATAAAAATGATAGTTGTGTAATTCACTGCAGCGACGATAAAGAAAAGCTAGTGTCTTTGCAGTTTAGTAATTCTTCGGAAACTTTATTGAAAGTAGTACAGATAAGAAAACATGAACCATTGTTAAGCATAGTTAAATCGTTAAAAAAGAACGAGTTTCCAAACATACCATACTTTCGTAACTTTTGTAGTTTGTTGACACTGAAAAAGAATCTTATTTCAATCACAGAAAGTGTTGTTACAAAAAATGTAAGATTTCTACTATAAGTATTCTTGAGTACAAATTTAATCTCTCTGAATGGATTTGTAGAGTGAGAAATAATCCGAAACCAATTGTTCGATTTTCTAGTTAAACTTAACATTTGCTTAAAATCAGTTTTATAATATTTATTGTTGTAAAAAAATAAACAGCTATGTAATTGATTTTTTAGCTGCTTCAATATGCGTCACACGTTTATTTATGTTAAGAGAGTTTTTTTAGTGTTGTTTTATCGATATTCCTCTGATAAAAAGGTAATCTAGTATATTATGTATTGAACGTGTTGCATTCATTATACACAGGATTAGTTTTGATAAATGAAAAACTACGTAACTAATACTCTAAGTTTCATGTTGATAATTTTTATAGTTATAATTGTTTAATTAATTTAAAACTGAGCTCATCAGAATAAATCTAGATTTAAAGAAGTGGCTTTGTTAATCCGCACAGATTTGAAGGGAGTCAAATCAACTATGTCATGGCCACCGCAAACAGAAGAATTAAACAATGAAGTTCCTGTCGTTGTTAAAGTAGTTCTTGATGGCATCGTTAAACCCCAGAGATGTTTATTTGAAAACCAAAGTCTTACCACTCTGCAATCACGGTTTACGATCTGAACCTCCTGTGCTACCCGATGGTCCCCCTCAAAACAATGTAGGAGGCGCCAAATTCGAATCAGAGTTAAAGAATTTTATCTGGTGTTTAATGCGCATTATTAATCAAAATGAACAAATAGTTAGCAGCTGGACAGGTTTTAACATCCTTATCCGCAATGACCAGATAGTTGTTAAAGGTAATATAAGTTACTTACCGACCATTAAGGCACCAGAAACATCCATGTCATTAAACATCATTAAACGATATTTTATGCCAGGCACTATCCATAAAAGATTAATTAGATCTCTCGGGTATCCTGGCATGCGATAAAGCCATGTACGCCAAAGCAGTCAAAATTAAATGGAAGTGTGTTAATAAATTCAAATCTGTTATGGTTCGTCTTGGAACCTTTCACACAACATAGATGGTGATGGCGATTATATGGAAACTTTTTGAAGATGCTGGGCTGAGAGATATAGCTATCGAATCTGTTTCCATAAACTAATGTAAAAAGTGTGAATAATTCTAATCTAGAAAGAGTTTCTGAAGTGGGACAAAAACGATCAAGACAAAATTAGTAAAACTTGAAATTTTTAAACGATCTTTGTACCAGTTTGTTTACGCAAAGTGTCGATGAAATTTTAAAAAACAAAGGCATAAACTCGGTATACAAATCATTTCTTATGCCGATAAATTGCGAGCCTCCACAATGAGTGCATTCTGGATGTCATATCTTTACTTAGTCGGTAGTCTATTTAATTTAATGCCAGCTTTAAGAGAAGGTAATTGGGAATTGTATCCTTTAAGTGTTCAAGAAATAATTCCTTAGTGTTTTTGCTACAATCGCACAAACTATGATATTTGCCAATATTTGTATCTTCGAAACAGAAGTTGATAAATACTTAAATTTTGGAAGTTTTTCCGTGGAAATTGGAGAGCGCAATACTTTTCTAAAGAATTCCTATGGCTCAAGCAATCGAGAAGACAGTCAACAAAGACACACAAACACAGGTATATATTTTTTTCTATCATTGCAATTTCCGCCTGTCATTGACATCTTGGCTATTCAAAATTTGGTTATCTATTTTCCCAAATGTCAGTGAATAAACCTTATTAATTGATTGTACAAATTTGTCTCTCTTATAATATATTTTTTATACCAAAGTGGAATAAAGGGTTTTAGTACACGATTTGGTGCAGCCTCTCAATACTACTTAACAACAGAATACAACTCCTCATCTGGTATAAACCATCCCGACTTAAGACCCAGTCGGATTAAAAAAAGATGAAAACGATATTCAGGCTCTTATAGAGATGTTTGAAATAACATGGATAAATCCCTTTATTCATGATGACACACAGTTATGCAGCATATCTACAGTAGCGATATCATCAATGGATAGTATAAACGATCTGTTAAATGCAGTCCAAACGCGCAAAGAAGCATATAATCATTTTGTAAATAACTGACTTTCTTGGGTGGTATAGGTGCAGCTTTAACAGACTGTTTTAACAAGTCACTTGAAGGAGACGTGTTTCCTGAAGAATTAAAATGGGCTAATATAATCCCTATATATAAAAAACACTCACTACAAATAAAGACAACTTCAGACCTATTAGTCTGTTTTTAACTGTTTCTATAGTTCTTGAAAAATACTCTTTAAGCAACTTTCCAAGTTTATCGAGTCAAAGCTATCAAAGTTTCTTTGTGGTTTTCGCAATGGATACTCTACACAACACGCGTTGTTAAACCTACTCAAGGACTGGAAAAATTTCCTTAGAAAAAGTTGGTGCAGTGTTGATGGATTTATCAAAAGCATACATTTTGAGCATTATATTTAAACCATGTAAATGAATATTTTATGTTATGTAAAGCAGTAAAAGCCAAAAAAAAAATACTTTTACTTGCTTTACTGGTCATTTAAACCGAATTGTCAATAACACCAATGCTTAAAAATCAGGCATATATCTCTAGAAGATAATTAAATATAATAAGATATGCTTGATTTGATTTTTCGTAAAAATGTTTATTAAGCTAAACAGAAACTGGGTTGTCAATAGCATTATAATTAATTCAATTAATAAACAGATTAACAGTAGTAGTATACTTAAAAAGTTTTAAAATGTATCGTTATCTGCATAAAAATCCTCGTCACAAAACTCAATCAATAAATTGTCATCATCTTCTTCTCATGATTTCTTACATGTACATCTACACATATCCGTGCATGATAACATGTTTTATGTGCAACTGTAATTAACAGCACAGGCGCCTAACTTACGATAGTTACTCTAAAACAGGATCTGGAGATGGATTCTCACTTGTCCAATTTAATTCCAACTTTTCGTTCGACAGTGTCCAACCATAGTCATCTGGGCCAGGAATTCGCATGATTTGAGACAGGGTTTGTTTTCAAAGCATGGTTTAGTTGTTAGCACGAAGAATATGTTTTCTCATACAAGAAGAAACCAGGTCTTCATGAATGAAGACTTGGTAAAGTTGCTGCGATTTCATCTGAAAGAACATCATGACCATTTGATAGGTTAACAGTTCGACATCGATTTTGGTTATCACGCTTTCGGTACAGAGGTTTATTTAACGTTGGGTAAAAAATTACATTTAGCCATAGTTGGTATATATTACAAAATACAATAACACTAATTAAATCCAACAACATAAATATAAAAAATAAAAGACAAATGTTAAAATGCAGATTCATGAACAGATTTTACATTTACAGTAAATGTTATCCACTCCTTCCTTGAAAGTGCCAAGAGACGGGAGTTCTTTTATATGACTAAGAAGATTATTCCAAGCCAATAGCCCCTCTGAACCTCAGCGAGTTTATCCCAATGGTGGATTTTGCTGTAGGTAGTAACAGATATGTACCTTTTCTTAATTCATGTGGTGTATTCTTATGTAGATACATATATGTACCGATTTGTAAACTTCAGTGAGTAGAGTCCGGAGATTTCTCTGATAGATGGTATCACTATTTCACTATTAGTAATTTCAAGCAAAGTTTCAAAACTTATATTGAAGTCGCTCACTACTGCCCATGATGCTCGTTTGTGAGTATTATTTGAAAGATCGGTACTTTTATTGCCAAACAACATCCAAATGAGGGGACAATAGCTAAAAACCGACAAAATTTAAGACCTAGACAATGATTTGGCTTTATTTTATTAAGGCATTTAATTCTATTGCTAGCCAGACTGCACATATCCTATATGCAAGTATATCCTCTCTCTCTCACTA
>JAUZNK010003350.1:0-10958 GCA_035046665.1 Euphysa ruthae | reverse complement strand
CTTTTTCTTGGTCACCATTATACCAACTGCCATCAAAAGAACAAAAAAAGACTTGACAGAACGATATATATATAGATTTTCATTGGTTGTTTACAATAATATTGTTTTTTATTGGTCGTTTTTAAACAATGGGCAAATAGAACGATGTCATAAAACAATAGTTTTTTCCAGCATACGTGGTCAAGAAGGTCTAGTAAGTAGAGTATTCGATTAACATACGAGATGTACGAGGTTAGAACATCCTGCAACAATTTAAATCTTTCCATTACTAATAAAAATGAATGATATAAAAACTAAAATGATGGAATATTGATGATATCACAGTTATGAGCTGAAAACCTTGAAGTAAACCTTGGCACACAAAAAATTTCAACTAGATCTCATTAAAAAGCACCATTCAAAACAGCAAGTAATAATGAATAAACAACTTTAAAACGTTCTTTCACAGAAGATTTTGCTCTTTTAAACTTCAAAGAGGAATATCACCTTTTTAACAAACTTTACACGCCTGATTCCCATAGATAAAAAAATTGACTAGTAATTCAACTCTTCAAAACAGGCCAACTGAAAACATCATGATACATCCACATAAAGCAGACTAAAATGTTCAGCAAAACCAGGGTAAATATAAACACTTGAATATTGAATAGTTTTAGTAAAAATTTAAGGCTAAATAAAAGATTTAAAAGACTGGAAACTTGATCAAAAACTTGTATTAAGACCGCTTAATTTGTTGAATATATAGATTTATAGACTCAGTTATTAGAGATGAAAATGTGTGAATCTCAATGGCCAATCGAATCTGAAGGACTTTTCTTGGCATAATATTGTAGAAATATTAAAATCTGATAAATATATCATCAACTTACCATATAATTTTGACATAAATTTGTAAAATATCCAGCAAGTCTTCCAATTCTGTATGAAGTATTCTCACTATCAGTAATAATTTTGGTGTCAGTAGTAATCTAAAATATCAATTAAAATTATTCAGAAAATTTTTAATTTAAATAAAAGATCTTAACTTTCATTAGCCTTGACATTGAGCTAACACTCAAAAGCTCAAAATTTTTAAAAAAGTATAGGGTGTTATAAAAGTATATCTGCTAAAGCTTATGCTAATGAAAAGCAAATAACAATGTTTACTTAAAGAAAATTGAGGAAAAAATATGAAAGTGGCTTGACAAAAAGAATAAAATTAGAAAAGTTTGACTGAACAATTTTGGTTTAAAAAGAGAAAAGTTATAAAAAAAAAAAATGTTATAGATAAGAAAAATAGGTTATAGATCCAAAACAGGTTATAGATAAAATAAACAAGTTACGGATAAAAAAAATCAGGCTATAGATAAAAAGCAAACATGTTATAAATGAAAAAGCCAAACTAAGTCTTTTATCTTAGCTTAGCTTCTTACCAAAATCTAATGAGTCAACACTTAACAGGTTCCCCAACATTGTTTTTAAAAACAGGTCTATCTTCTTCAACTTCTAGAAGAAAACACAAACACCCCTAAATTCATATGTGAAAAGTTTGATTATATTTGATGACAGATTAAAATAAAAATAAAAATTATGACAAATTCTGTTAAATATTTTAGTCAAAATCAGACAGGTTCTCTAAACATAGAAGTGGATTTTGTTTACGTTTCATCAACGTACCAAATTTAAAGGAATTTTATCATCATTTTTAAATGAAAAATTATAAAAAAATAGTTTTAGGTTAAACCAATGCAATTTATACATATGGAGGTGTATAGCACTACTCATTCGAAACACTTAGAAAATACACAAGGCTCCAATTTAGGTGCACTTCTATTTAATATAATTATAAATGATATTTTTGTGCTAGACTCCGATATTTGTAAATTTGGAGATGATAATACCCCTTATACTTGTGATACATCCTTTGAAAAAATTTTTTTGCGTCCATCTAAAGACCTTCCTACACTTTAGGAGCGATTTAAAAATAAATTTAAACTATTACTTTGAAAGAACAACTAAAAAGCAATTAAAATAAAATATTAACAAAAAAAAAAATCTTAACACGTCACATGAGTCCCTGAAACCTAGCAGTCCATTTTATTTTTGCTTTATTAAATATACAAAGATAAAACTTTGAAATTATAACATTGGTAGGTATCAACCAGAGTTAAAAAAAAGTGTGGGATGGCAAGTGAGAGCACAAGAAGGGTTAGTTGGTTTTCCTTCACGAAAGTGAGTTGAACAAATTCTACTCATGGCACTAGGGAGAAAGCCATATATTCACATATTTATAACAACAATCCAATCAATCCTTACAGTTTTTGTGCGGTCAGTAGCAAATCATCACATATTTTTAACATTATCTATCGTGATTAGTCTCACGTGGTATCTACAATTATTATCAGAAGGACCAGCACAACACCTATTTGGTTTAGCTACTATCTATGTAGCAATATGATTATATTTATTTGAGATTATTTTTATTCGAAAAACCAAAAACAACAATTTTTGTATCACAAAAGTTATATCATAAAGTTATCTTATGGAAAAGAAAGGCATTCAGACTAAGAATGTTTAATTTAATGTTTAAATAATTTTTTGCCAAACTGAATGTTCTTAGAAACTAGTCGATCACAAAAAAAAAAAAGTTTGTTACAGAACAGGACTTCTACAAAACTTCTTTGTAACACTATGCAAAAAAAAAAGCAGACTGTAACTTTCAGGGCCTCTGTGCCTGGAATTAGTTGGCAGATTTACAATGAGATAAAAAGTTATGAAGTTTTTCTGATCTATTAACATTTTAACAAACGCCAGGATTTATAATATAGCCAACTAAGCGAAATCAATATTAAAACTTACATGCTGAGAAGACTGTGTAGTTGCTGTACTTTTATATTGTTTATGCAAAAGATTTGTGGATGCTGCATTGATATGGAAATTTGTTAAAACACACCTCACATGATGGCACTTTCCAAGCAAACTTCCTATACAACGGCAAGTATTCATATTCATTCTAGCTAAAAAAAAATAAAAAGCACTCAGAGATCACAAACCATTGGATTGAATTATTCTTCAATAATAAGCAAAAAAAAAAAAAAAAAAAAAAATGCTATTTTTTTAAAAAAAAACTACTATCAGAAAAATTCCAGCAGACTTTCAGAAATATTTTTTATCTTCATATAAAACCTCAACAAAGCTGAAGAAAATATTTAGAGAAACAAGAACTTAGTTTCAAAAATATACCATACAATATAAAATATAATTCATATAGATATAGGCCGAAATCTATATTTCGAAATTTTGCAAAGACAAAAATTTTCCAAAATGAACTATTTTTTACAGGGCAATACTGCCCAGCTCCCATTTAAGCTTACAGTAAAAAAATCATTGGTCTCTAATGGGGGTGTTAACCACTCAGCCAGACAATCATTTTTTTTCCAATACACTCTTTTTTAAAGAAAAAATTAATATGAACAGAAAGGCTCAAATAATTTGAAAAATAAGAGGGATATAGTGTATAATTAAATGTAAAGAATATTTCATAGGAATAAAAATATTTTAGATAATTTATTAATCCTCCACACCCAAATAAACACAATATTTAATAAACTCATTTTAGCACATAAGTTTTCACAAAAAAAAAAAAAAATGTTAAGACATCATGCAATTTTAAACAATAAATTTCCATAGGGTTAAAATTTTAATTAGAATTTCTAGAGATACTAGGTCTAAAACAACCTACAAAGAAATTTTATGTATTTTTGGACAAAAGTATGTGATGGACAGAGAGATGGATATAAAAATAAATTTGAAAACAAGATCAGAAAAAAAAATTAATAACATCAGATTTCAAAATAATAAAAACTTTTATTAATTAGGAAAATCCAAAATGAGCTTTTTTGGACAAAAAATTGACCAGACAATATTATTTCAATATTATAAAAAATTTGCAGAACCGGAAAATCATTTTCAAAGTTTGGAGGCATTACTTCCACGAGAATTTATAAAATGTCCAACATTTTGATGTCAACAAAAATAGTTATTTCTAACAACCAAGTTCTGATAGAAGCAGAAAATAACTTTTTGTAATAAAATTTTTATTTTTTGGATGAAATTTGACTAGTGTAGAGGTTTAGGTACTAGAATTAGATTATAACTTCTTGTCAAAAAATGAAGATGTTATTTGAACAATTAGGTGGTCTGGAGGCAAAGAACAATATTTTGGGAGGTGGCCATCTGATTCAAGAGATAACTTCCCTAAAAAATTATTTGGTCATACTTGGACATGTTTAGGCTTATTACTATTAGAAATAGAATCTTTTCAAAAATCTTAAAATACCATATCTTATACGTTATGCCTGATTGTGGGATACTTTAGTTACCTCTGATTTTTGAAGGGAGAATTATTTAAAAAGAAAAATATGTTTGAAATAATGTTGTCAAGTAACAAAGACAAAAGCCAAACAACAAATTTCATCAGTCAATAAAATGGATGAAAAAAAGCTGCTGTCATACATCTTACATCATACAAAAAACACTAGTGACTAATAATCTCTGGATATGTGAAAAGTCAAGTCATAACAAATATAAAAAAAGAGGTTTAGGGCAGTTTTAACCTTTAGATTGCAGCATTGAAGATTTTAACATATTGCAAGTAAAGTTTGTGGTCACTCCATGCAAATTTTTAAAAATATAGTAAATATTTAAGGAAAAAAATCTCAGTATGGGAAATGACAAACAAGGCCACTGAAATCCATAATTAAAAAACAAAAAAAAAATCAAACTCATTCTAAAAACTTTTCATGAAAAACAAAACTAAACAAAGCTAGTTTCTGTTTTTACAGACAAACTATTGATCAAAAAACGTTCTTATGTATTCACTTAACTTTGTATCAAATTTTGAAAAAAAAAATTGAACTCACGTTGGAATAATAAATTAATGGAAATAAAAAAAAGTAACATGCCAAAATCATTGATTGCCCTCAAGACCAAATACAAAATTTAAACAAGATCTCTGAAATTCTACCTAAATGGATTTTTGAATTGGTTGTAAATCAAACCCTGGTAACATTATTGACAGAAAAGTTTTTCAAATTTCTTAAAAATGGATACCAGGCTGAATCTTAGCAGAAGAATTATCATGGCCTTCAAGCAGTATAAAAATCTATTAATAAAAAAATAGAGAGAAAAAATGCAACATTTTTTGAAAAAATTTTCCCTGATTTTCACCTAGCCAACAATTTTATAAAATAGCTGACATGCAAACTTATCAGCAATATTTTCTAAAATATTAACAAACAAAAAGGGGAAACCCCAGAAAAGTTAACTGAGCAATAGAAATTCCTAAAAATTTTTGAAGTTTAGAACTTGATGAGTTGAGATCAATATTATTTATTTGTGGAAAAATTGAATTAAAATTTTATAAAGATTAAATTAGAAAAAAAAGAATAAAGTATTATTAGTAGAATTATAAAATTATAGTAGTAGAATTCAATTTCCTCTTCTTTTTGGATAAAACGTGCAAACATTTTTTGTTATACTTAAACTAATTAACAGAATTTAAAAATTTAGGTTTAATCCATAACTTATCTGTAAAAGAGATTTTTTTTCCAAGTTTAAAGAATTTGGGAGGGTTTCAAATAATTTCTGTGAGCTGATTCCACAAGATGAATGGAATTAAAATTTGATATATAAATTCCTGACAACAGTTCGATATAAATCGTTGTTACTGCACCTCTCTATTTATTAGCCAAAAAAAGCTTCTAATAAGACCTTATTATGTATGAAACACACTGTCTGCATAATATGAGTATTTTTAAGAACAACCTCAGTAGTAAAAACATCTCAAAAAAGTAACAGGAGCTTGGTACTTGAAAAATAATTGTTATGAACTTCTGCATGAGCTGTTGAGCTAACACAACTTTTACATTGCCTTTGGCCTACAATCAAGGTCAAAATATTATGATACTTATATACCATTAGGGCAAACCTATTAGCTGAAAAAAAAAATACCACAAGCAGTTAAAAATATTGATACACCACCCTTGGTATATTCAACTTTAGGTTTATCTTTTGGTTAATAAACTAGAATAGAAATTTTAAAAAATATGTATTTCTCTGCTAGATCTAAGGAATGAAAGTGACAAGTCTGCACTCATTGGGTTTGTTATAATTTTTGTGATTTTGGTCAAGAAAATCACTTTTACAACAGGCAAATGTGAATTTGTGCTAAAATTTGATAAAAGTGGCCATGATTGGAGATACTGATAAAGCGATTAGGATGACAGAAAAAGTTTTGACTAGAAATGTAGACCCACATATACTACTATGATTCATTGTATGAATAACTGGAATTTTCAGTAACTGTATTTCAGAGCTGATTTTAAGAAAGGAATCAATTTGACTCACTGAGTCACTGAGCAAATCTGAATTGTAGGTATTATATTGTGTTTCTATAACCAAGTTAGGATGAAAGTTTTGCTCGTATAAAAACAGTCGTTGAAATATGAAAAATTAGGATCATTTTGTAGATATTTATTTGTAAAAAAACTTTGTAAATTTTAGCACTGGATCTATATTGGATATTATTACTTGGAAAATTATCTTTAATTTTGATAAAGAAAAGTCTAAATTTTATATACTAAAATAAAAATCACAGATAAACCATAGGAAAAATTTTCTATTAGACGAGACCAACTCGATTTGTCAATTGACGGGCCAATTGTTTATAAAACATGGTAAGTCCGTTGTCAAAAAAATATACATATCCTGAAACTTACAGGAGTCAGCGGATATTACCTGAATTACACTAAAATCGCCTGACTTCAAGTGAAAATTTTGTGATACGTGTAGCATGAAACCAAAACTTACGGCATGTTTGATTGTACAAAATGGATAGGGTTTTGTTTTTACTTCAAAAACTTTGATATTTAACTTGACTAGATTATATTCAAAGGCAACCAGTGCCAGTGGTAATCAGGACTAAAAAACCAGGTATTAAATAAAAAGTTAAAAGTTATAAAAAGTTTATGCATTCATTTTTCAAGATTTCAAAATAATAAAAATTTTTCTGAAAACTTTTAAAATTTTTTTAAAAATTTTTTCAGGATTTTCCTAAAAACAGGGTGGGTCACGCTCATAGGTTGACAAATCGAGTTAATCTTGCCTTTGATTTCCAGTAAAAAAATCTATCATTTTTGGATCAAACTTAAAAAAGATTAAAAAAGCTGATAAGGAAAAAGTATCAAAAATATAATTTTATAACTTCATACAAAATTTAAACAGGCAGAAACAGAAATAATTTTATGACATTAAATTTATTTTTTAGAATATTAGCCAACAGTAACATAAAAGCATAGGATTGGTTTTTTTATAGCAAATTTATAAATTTTCAATAAGCTTGTATCCGCGTGGTATTTGATTTTAACGTGGGGGGCAACAAATAGTTTTACGAACTAATTTATCCTAGAAAGGCCCACAGGTTTGGTTCTGGTGTACAGAGCTCCCATTTGAGCTTACAGTTAAGAAAATCATTTGTCTCTAAGGGGGTCGAACCCGCACCTCAGTGACAGAAACCAAAAACTTAATCTCTTGGCCAGACAACCATAATATATCCAAATGCAGTCAAAACAGAAACATTGTGACCCATAAAATAAAAAACGAAAGCGTTAGTTCACAGACAAAAGATGAGAAAAATACCTGAAAAACTTATTATCACCAAAAGGATTAAATGTGGTAAAACAAGCGCTAGTACCAAAGGACCTCTAGATATGAAGATAAAAAGTTCCCAAACAGCAAGCATATGCTAAAATTGTCAGAAATAACCTTTTTTTAGGGGCAGCAGTACAGGGTTGTTTTTGGGTGAAAACTTTGGAATTTGAAGAGGTTTCTTTTTTTAATTGGCTTATGTCCAATTACAATAAGTTAAAATTGCATTAAAAAATGAACATACAGTTCAAATGAACAAATGTACAAATCAACATATAGTTAATAGCCAAGGTGAATTTTGAGCAAAGTGCGACCCTTTTAGGGAAAAATTCTGATTATGTTTATGAGTTAGAAACATCATTGGAGTTTATAAAAATTGGTGGTGGGTGCTCTGGGTAAGTGACAATCAAAAGATACAGCCCCTAAACGCGTGATCTTTAAATAACGCCTCAAAATTGATAAACAAACATAATAGTAAAACTTTGTGCCAATGTACTAAGTATGGTTTGGGCACAGCATCAGTTTGGTATTGTTTTGCGCAAATTACAGAGCTAATTCATCTTAATACATTACTCACAACAATATATTATGGCGATAACATTTAGAGGTGGATCCGATTTTATTACATTTTAGGACACTAAACTAAGTTTTAGGACATATTTCCCAAAATTTAGTAGATTTTATGATTTTTTGACAATGCGGGAGGTCTCCTAATATAATTATAAAACTCTACTATAAATACTCTCAAAATAGTTTTAAAAAAATTAGTAAATTCTGGAATGATGGGTTATTCATATGTGTTCAAATACTGGTGTATTTCAAACCTACTAAAGCAAACATAAGAACAAAAAGAAGAACAGTAAAGAAGAAAAGCTGGTGTATACAAAACCAATACTGAGCTATCCAAAAAGCATCACATGAGAAAACAGAACTCTAAATAAACCACAACGCGAGAACAAATGAATTTGAAAATATAGCGAAATTTCAAAAGCATTTTCCATGCACAAAAATGACATTTACCATATTATTCTCACAAAAGCCAAAAAGGGAAAGGCGAAAACAGAAAATAAGCGTTTCATATTATAAATAGATAAACAGAAAAATCAATAGGTTTTTCAACATTTCTTAAAAAGATTAATAGGGGGAATGAGTTCTAAACTTTGAATTATCTTCGAATTTGAATTATCTTGGAATTTGAATCATTTCAGGGCTTTGTTCTGAATATCTCATGCGGTCTTCAATCCTTTTAAGAGGAACCAAAGACTTTGGCTTCATATTTTCAACAAATTATTGTTTTTTGATGCTGAAGCTTTTTTCTATTGCGGAATGACAATGATACATCATTGATATGTATCAATATATATACATTGATATATGTGAAAAACATTTGCACAAAGTCACAAAGGTTTGTGCAAAGCTTGGAAGATCCCATTGCCAACTCTACCTTGTGATGAATTAAAGGAAAAAACCATTGCAGATTTTAATCAGTAATATCAAAGAACTTGAGATACTCTTCCAGAAGTCGCGCTTCTGCAGATTTATCAGAAATTCTACTGATAGAGACCAACTATTTCAGGATAATTCCCATGATATTTTGGCGATATATTTTCTTTGATAGATTTCCCAAAAAAAGTGAGCTTAAGCAAACTTCACTACAAACGATGGCGTACCTGAGAGGATTTTTCAAACAGATGACTGAGGTGTGCTAGGAATTTCTTGGCATCTATTTTGAACACTAAATCTTTAATAAATGATTTACTTCTTTATAGTAAACAAGAGGTTTACATTTGAACCATGAGAAGAAGCTATTTGTAAAATTTTTGACTGAGCAAGTTTATTGATGCCATTGTGGTGTCTATCTGTCCAAGAATTCTAAATTCTAAAGTGTACTTGATCTACGTCACTGATCCAATATCATATAATAAAGTCCATTTGACTTTTATGTACAACATCGTTTCAAGCTTCACCAAAAGATATTACATAGTTTAGGCAGGTGGATATTTCAGAACAAAAATTATCATTGAAATATGGAGCAAGGCTAAAATGAGCAATGTAGCCAGACTTTATATTATTATTATATTTTCTTACTTAACCAATAAATATAGATTTATAATTTTGTTTAAATATTAGAAAAATTATTTGTTAATATAAATACTAAGACAATCATTTGATAGGAAATTGGTTAATAGAATCTCGAACTTAATCAGTATCATCGTCACTATCTTCAGCAAGCTGTAATTCACCCACAGAAGTGTTCAAAAAAGTGTTGAACTTACTTTTTTTTTATTTTGATGAACCTGCCACAGCCTCCATAACAAAAATATTTCACAAAAAGTTTAAGGCTACAACTTTACGATAACCGATCATAAAGCTATAAGTTGATAGCTTATAATATAATTCAATACTTCTGATTTCAATTCCAATCGGTCTCGTATGATTTACACGAGGGTGCATTGAGCTACAATCGTTCAAAGCGGTCGTAGTGAAATCCCGGACATTTCTGGGCATGGGATCTGAGGACAATATTGAAATCACGGACTGGTCCGGGAATGGGATGCTAAGGGTTAATATAAATTAGAAGCAATAAAGGACCAAGTACAGACCCTTGGGGGACTCCAAATTTAATAGTTTGGATCGAGGATTTAAAACCATTTTGTCAAACGTTTTTTGAAGATCGATAAATATTCCACATGCAAAATTGCCTGTATCTAATGCTTGGCGTATTTTCTGAGTAATGCTTATTAATGCATGAGAAGTAGAATGTTTAGTTCGAAATCCAAATTTAAGCCCAGAAAGACAATTAAAAACATTCAAAAATCTACATAATCTTTCATACATTAGTTTTTCAAGTAACTTACTGATATTTGAAAGCAGTGAAATAGGCCTGTAACTTTCACATATTAGTTTAGAGCCGTTTTTAAATAAGGGAGTAACTGGGGATATTTTAAGCATATCTGGGAAAACTCCAGTAGAAAATGAAAGTTAAATAGAAGGCATAAAATAATAGAGATTTCACTGTTGAGATGTTTAAAAATGACTGTTGGTATACTATTTGGGCCAGAGGCTTTGCCATTTTTTAAGTTCAAGATAAGATTAAAGACCTCATTGCTATCAGTTGGGGAACGAAACATACTATTTACATTTGGATTCTTGTGGTATTTTGAGAAAGTAATATGAGAAGAATGAATTTTAGATTGTAGAGATTTTACAATAGATGAAAAGTAAGAATTAAATATATTAGCAATTTGAGAAGGATCTGTTATGGATATATT
>JAUZNK010003349.1:0-10958 GCA_035046665.1 Euphysa ruthae | reverse complement strand
TATATAATATAAAATAAATGCAATTTCATTACATAAGCCAAAAAAAGTTCATAATTTATATATATATATTAAAAGAGAACTTACATTGTAATGATAGATAAACAATTATAGATTTCAAGTTATAAATATTATAAAATAAATGATATATTACTTAGCTAGATCTAAACGGTGCATATATAAGTAGATTTGTACAGAGAGGGCTGCGCTATGAACAAAATATAAAAAAAGATTAAACAACAATATAACAAACAGGGTTTTGGACGTAAGTATAATTTATTTATGCAAACTCACATTGCAGATTCCTTTTTTATTTTCGAAATTTAAAAAATAATTTTGAGAAGTCATTGAGACATGCTGCAAATTGAAGAAGTTGTAAGGTGATTGATAATCGTATGTTTGAGAGTTATGCTATATTTCAAAATTTTATAAAGCAAATATTTAGTGTGTGATATAAAAGAAAATGGAACTGTACCATTCTAAAGCAGTTGACTGATATAAACACCTCAATGCAGAGTCTGTATCCTAAAAAAAAGAAAGAAAAAAAAATTGGAAATTTTCAACATTAAAGTCAGCTCATTCTCATCAGCAATATGTCAGTTCACAGTGTTCAAACTAAATTGTACAATGCTTAACTAACACAATAACCATATCATGTTTTGTAAACTTTAAATCTTCTGATGGGTTCAAAAATAAGCACTTAAATAATTTTTAAAATTTATTAGTTTTCCAAATAAGTATACAAATATATAAACAAAAATTTTTATTATTACAAAATTTTTAGATGTTACTTAATGAAAAATAATTTAATGATTCAATATAAATATATCAAATATATATATATATAAATACATAAATATATATACATATATCAAAAGCGCATATATACTTCATTTCCACTAATGGTAGGTGTTATAAGTTTTATCATTCATTGTAATTTACCTGTTCGTGATAATAAATCGTTGCTGCAGACAAAAGAAAATATTCGCTAAAACTGCTTCCTTTTAATTTTTCTTCCAATTGTTTCAGTATCTGAGATCTAAAAATATATAGTTTTATATTTTTATAGATATATATTTAAATATGCTATAACTAAATAACCTAAAAATAAATTGAACGATTTTTTTATTAAAGTGTATGCATACTGTTGAGTTCTAGAGAGTTAATGTGTTTATTTTCTCTTTAAGAGAAAACAAAAATTCATTTTATTCAAAAATAACATTTTATAACATTTGATATTTTTCTTATAACATTTCAACACATCAATCAATCATAATCTTTATTTCACATTGGTAAAATTACATTACGAGAAAAAAATACATTATACATTTAAATGCTAATATAAACCTTTCAAATTTTTTTTTTTTTTTAATATAATAGATGTGATAGAAAAACTATTTGCAAATACAACAGCTACATTACAAAATATTGTGCTTCTTAACCAGTTTTTTAAAACAAGAAATAGAGCAAGAATATGGTAACATGGTAATCGACAGGATGATTGGCTATGATTTATGATTTGTATTGTTTTTATTTGTACCAAAAAAAAAAAAAAAAAAAAAAACCGTTTAACCAGAACGACTATTTATGACCATTTTTTATTTACTTCTAATTTGATAAAACAATAAAACACAAAACCAAATAATTTATTAAGTTGAGTTAATTAAATGTGGATCCCCAAACCAGTTTAATAGCATCAAAAACTGGCTGTAAACCACTGGAAGGGGTTTAGATCTGGCTATATAAAGTGTGAATACTCTACTACGTTGTCTAAAAGAATATACAAAATGTTTTGACACAGCACAATAAAATATAAACTAACCTTTTTGAAGTGCTTTGAAAATATTCAGCAAGAATTCTAACAGCTTGAAGTTCAGCAGCTGATGAAGATTTTATCTCATCCAATACAAGTCCAAATTTGTTCTAAAATATTTTAACAACTCAATTTAAATATAATATTTATTCTTTAAATCAATACCTATCTAAAACCTATGATTGTATTCCACATGTCCATTGATTATGGTTTCTCCTTAAATCTCTAAATTTATAGCACAATTATTTCAGTCAAAATAAAAAAATATTCTATTTAAAAGTAAGCAAAAACAGTAATCATTACTTAACAAGGCAAAAAATCAAAAAAAAAAAACTAGGTTGCATTTTTAACCACTCTTAGTGGAAAAGCTCTCTGTCTCTTAACTTCAAATCTAGTTCTCTATCCCTTATTTTCAAAGGATTTTATGTTATATTTTAGTTGAACTCCCTTCTGATTATGCTTGCTTTGTGTAGTATCCTAATCATAATACAAAAACAAAATTTTCTTCAGCTAGGAAATGAATGACATATAAGACCAGTTGAAAACCAATTTTTGATTTAAAAAATTCATCAGAGTATTTGCAAAAATAAAACAATTCCAAGCATTCATGGTGAATATTTCTATGCCCAGTATTGGCAGAAATAATAGCAAAAGAGAGTCCTATCAAAAACCATCAAAACCTATTTTTGGATAAACCGTTTTATGAAGGATCAAATTTAATTTTCTAAAGGATACAAGCATAGTTTAAACACGTCCAAAAAAACAATAAATAATTTGGCTTGGTAATTCAAAGCTTATTGTTGAAAGTAATAATAATATAAGGGATATAAAATCTAAAATCAAAATCCATTTTGAAAAAAATTCTGTTTTCTTCCTAGATCCATGTTTTAAAATATAATTTTAAGGTTAATAACAGTGTTAATATATTTTAATATATTGCTTTTTTAAAATAACAACTCAATCTTTATTTTATATTGTATTGAATGACATTTATGACAAAATAAACAATAAATGGTTACCTAAAACTAATTTCTTACCTGTGCAATGTAGGCTCTGTATAAAAAAAAATCTCTTTCAACACGCAATTCTGATGATGAAAGCTAAAAAAGAACAAAATAGAGCCAAATTAATAAAATAGATATAAGCACATTATATAACTGGATTAAAACCTCGTGTAAATTGGAATGGTATTGAAATTCATTTGCAGAGCCTCCATACTGGAGATGAAGTCGGTTTTTGATATTGATTTGTTGTTGCTATATGCTAAAAAATTGAAAATGTGATCTTCTACAGATATAAATGCACATGGCTGGTTGTCAATTAAACAGGCCATTGAAGTAATTAATCGACCTGAATTGGTAAGCAACAAACAACAGCAGCACATTTACCAAATGCAAAATAAAAATGTAAAAATCCTTATCACACCGAGAAACTATAATAACAAATTATAATAAAGATGGAAATTTTCACTTTGAGAACAGACCTCACCTCACTTTTTAAAAATTTTTAGATAACATAGTTTGATGTACTTGATGTAATTATATATTTTTTGAACCATCAAGTTACCTTGAATAAAGTTTTTTTTTTTAAATTACATTAATTTTTAGGACAATCAGTTTAACAATTAATTTTAAATGGAGAATTCTTTTGATTATTCCAAAAGCTTTAAAATTTCTTGTGTATAAAATCGGTCAACTGAGCAACTTCAACCAGGCATGATGATCGTAGAATATGATTTGTTTTTTTGATTTTTATAGGACGCAAGAATTAAAATTTTGAACCTATTTTCCTATAGATTTATTTAACTCAAAGCACAAAAAGGGGGAAGCAAATGCCTCATTTCTGAGTTCTTATTGTTGTTTGTCAGTTAACATCTTTCAACTATCTCATTCAATTATTGTAAAGCCTATGACACATAAACAGATTTTGGAAAAATTTATATCTGGGAAGATCACAATATCAATACTTTAACATATAAAATAGTGCATAAAAATATTTCACCTCTAGTATGACAGTCCTTTAAAGACAGATTATGAAATATACAATAAATCCACAATACACAATTCTTTTATTTTAAATTATTACTGTGTGTCCATTGAGAAAAAGAGAAACTCTTTTATTGGGCTAATGAAAAGTTACAGATTTACCTGTATATATATATATATATATACTTTGCTTAAGAAAAAAAAAAAAAAAATTAATTTCAAGAGTTTTACATCCTTTCAGTGTTTTCAGCAACTTGATAAATTGTATTTATCTCAGAAAAAAAAACCTTGTTGTAAAATCTTTTTTTAGAAGCAATGGAAGAGTACAAAATTTTCTGTTTGTTTTTAAAATCAAAGAATTATAAAGAATGCTTTCCATAAGTCTGTGACAACATGACATACAACTCATAAATTCAACAAAAAAGATGTGATTGACTATTATTAGTATTATTATAGAAGAATTTATTACATCCTTCCTGACAAAGGAAGATTAACTAAATTCAATCAAAGAGCACGTACAACATGTGAAGATTTGTCTGGAGTAATAAGATTGTAATAATATGGAATTGGTTTAATTGTGTTGAAATTCCAGATTCATCTTGAACCATAGTGTTATTTATGGACGAGCAGATATTCATATATTTCACAACATATTGAGCTGAATTATGATTTTGATTAGCATTTATTGTCTTAATAAGCAAATCTATGAATCTAACTGAAAAGTATAATTTTAAGTGTTCCATCATTAAAAATGACAAATGTCTCAATCATAAGGATATCTATCTATCAATCAAATATATTCAAAACAAAACTTTAATTTGGACAGTAAAATACATACATACTGTTTCAATATAATAACATGACATTTTCAAACACATATCTTCATATTATAAATAAAAAATCTTTTTTTTTTTAAATTTTATTATTATATTTTTTTTAAAGATGGCGTATGAATATGGGTGGGATGACGATTTTTTTTTTTTTTTTTGAAGAGACAAAGGTAAAGGTTAAAAAAAAAAATGAGCACTCGCTGAACTTCTTCACTTTAATATAACAGAAGTTATGGAAAATTTTTTTGCTTAAAAAAATGCCATTCTATAGCATATACATTTGAATTTTGCAAATGGCGCACAAGCAGTTAAAGTTAAATGTAAAGACAAATAAAACAAAGCTGACTGTTGTGATATGGTATAACAATGAATATAGAGAAATTATAAAATAGATAATGTGTATGACTTATCAGACAAGCGAAGACTTTTTATGACTTATTACAAAACTGTGAGGATATTCCTACCTTATTCTCAAATGAGGGGAATGTTGTTTAGCTTAGGCGAGAACAATTAAATTTCTCGTTCTGTGGGCCTTACCAACAACATATTTCGAAAATCAAGAAAAATGATATTTATTTTCAGACATAAAAAAAATAATTTTCCTTTTAATGTTAGAGAAAATAAAATAAAAGTTTTGTAGAGTATTTTTCTTTTGCAGACTGTAAATATATATGGTTTTGTTAGCAAATGTTCACATCAAAAGCATCACAATTACAAGCATGGAAGTAATTTTTGAAAAATATCTTCAGTGGTGTACACTTTGGGGTGTCTGGTGGTACCACACTACCATAGCCTTTTTAGGGCTACTCATAATTGTTAAAAAATATCATCTGGAGTCCCTATTTTGCTTATACTTTTGGCATACTTACACAAACTCTAGTGGCAATTCTTTATTCTTATGAATTATTGCTAGAGAATGACTAAAAAAACCTTAAAACTATCAACTAAATTTGAATAATACTATTTTTGAAGAATATAGAATATATATAGATAAAATGAAAAATAGCATAAAATGCCAGGCTACTGGCCAGAAAACTTTAGTGTACACCACTGATCTTTGATAAAAAGAGCAGAATTAAAAGAATGAAAGTTATATAGGGGTTTTTATAAAATATACAGTATCACATAAAATGATTTTATAGCATGTCGCAAAAGCTTTAGAATTAAATGTAGCATTTTCTACATGTATATTGTATTGCTTTTGTTATCTAATACTTTACCAAGGAGTTTCTGAAAGTTGATAAGCAAAAATATTTTTAAAATAATTTCAGTTATTATTATTACCAACCATGATTTTTTTAATGATATTATCTCAACTATGCCGACCTTATATTTAATGTCAATTTGCCTGCAGAACGAGTGAGGGTTACAAACAAATTTGTGGCAAAAGATCAAACCATATAATAATTATTATATCACCTAATCGCGTTTTCTTCGAAATATAGATAAAAGGAAAAAATAATTAAATACCTTGAGTTTAACTTTATAATCACGTGTGCTTATCCTGAGGGCTAGC
The DNA here is from genome assembly GCA_035046665.1 of Euphysa ruthae. Classification (NCBI taxonomy): domain Eukaryota; kingdom Metazoa; phylum Cnidaria; class Hydrozoa; order Anthoathecata; family Corymorphidae; genus Euphysa; species Euphysa ruthae. Next base: position 4,817 of record JAUZNK010003349.1, on the reverse strand, counting down.
CCTCCTAACTATCTAACTATAACTCCTATCTTGCTTTGTTGAACCGAGATTTCAGCAAAGTGGGCTGGAAACTCTTTATATATATGCTCCAGCCTGGTTAAGAGGGCCAGAAACTATGTTACTGAACATGTGCAAAAATTCATCAAAAAAAAAAAAAACATAAATAAATAAAAATTCAAAATGGCCTCTGGAAAAGAACAGCAAAATTAAAAAAAAAAGTACCCAGTTTCAATGGAATGTAGAAATGGGTGAAAATTTAACGATTTGTTTGAATAACTACAAAGTGAAGATGGAATACAAGAACTGTGATTTTGACGTAGATAGAGCAGTCCAATATAGTGAACTGCGAATGAAAATGGCGAAACGAAAATGCAGAAGAAGGACAAGAAGAATAATTTGATTAAGTTGAGGCTAATGAAATTGTAAATAATTCTTAAATTGGAGCAATTGAGTACCAAAGACAAGAAGCTACTTGCTGCAAAAATAAAACCACAAATTGATTTTAATAAAAAAGGATTATTAACATATAAAAGAGAAAATAACAGAACTCAGAAAAAACTTTTCTCAAGCAGTAACAAGTGGGTCAAAAGAATACTATTAGAATTATCTTGTTCTACAAACTCATCTCTATCTTTTTTTTTCATCAATACGGCTGTTGTCGACACAATGATAATTATTTGTATCACCTTGAAAACCAAACAGAATGGGTTCAGATAATGCCGGACCACCAAAAACTTTTACCAGTTGGTCAAAAAACTGGTACACTAATTTTCTACTCTTAAGTTTATCAACTACATCTGATACATCTGCTGAGGTATCGCCATTGGATACAAATAGCTTTAGTTCAAAAAGAGTTGGAGAATGTCATGCTGAAAATGTAAAGAAGAGAAAATTTGTAAATAATACTCCTAAACTAATTGATAACAAACGAAAGCACTTAGAATGAAAATTATCTGCTTGTCGTTACTATTGGCTTCTAATCCTTCTTCAGATATGCATTAATATCTACCAGGCCAAAAAATGATGATGATGTCAGTAAGCGTTCTTTATACTTTTCAAGAATCAAGTACTGACAACTTCTTCAGAGAAAAAGCTTAAACATTGGTTGCCTGTTGTACTGGTACCTGTTTTTCCACCTCCAGTTGCACAGTGATCAAGAGCTAGCCCAAGGTTCAATAACATTTAGAAATCTCTTCTTTGCTCTTCGAATTGAATCTCCACGAGGATCATCTTAATCAAATTATACCTTTATACCATCAAAATTTTCTCTAAAATTGTCTTGAAAATATTTAGGGTAAAAGTAGTGAACCTGTATTACATATTGTAAAAACAAATAACAATGACCCATCACTAAATATTAAATTGAAAAAATTACTTATAGCCAATTTATTTGTAATAGTATAAAATTACTCAAATTGTTTCAGATGATCAAAATCAACAAAAATATGGAACCCCGATGTATTTAAAAACATGCAATCTTTTTTTGTTAAATTTTACAAAATCAAAAAACCCATCTTGACAATCTAATTTTTGTTTAGAGCAAGGTAATAAATTTGTTTTTGATAAACTTTAAATTGCTCATACTTTTAAAAATTTTTTTGAAAATCTTTCAACCGATCTTTTAAATCTCCTTCCTAGAGCCTCAAATGTTTATAATAGTCAAACAACCCTAAATTTTTATGGCCAAATGAATATTTTGAAGGAATTTGAATTCTTAATAGTCACTGAGGATATAGTTATAAATATAATTAACAATTTAGAATTAAATAAGTCAGCAGGATTTGATGAAATATTTTTATGAAATATTATTATATTTGCTAATAGCAAATCTATGTCCTTTAAAGACATATGCGCTCCTATTTTGAGACCATAATAAATCTTTCTATCAGCAATACCAAATTTCCAGACGATTGCAAACTAGCTAAAATTGTGCCATTATTTAAAAACGGGAACAAGACAGAACCAAAAAGCTACAGGCCAATATCGTTTATTGTTAATTGCATGCAAGATTTTTGAAAAAAGTTATGACACAAGTACTAGACTGTGAATTACTTCTTTACGCAGATGACTCTTGCTTTATTTTTGAACATAAGGATGTAAAAGAATTAGAAAATATTCTAAACAGAAATTTTTCCAACCTTTGTGGTTGATTTGTCAATAACAAACTAAGTGTGTACTTTGGAGAAGAAAAAACAAGTGTATCTTCTTTTCTTCTAAAATGAAAACTAAAAGAAAAGAACCTTGAACATAATCTATAGAGGCAAATCCATTAAACAACATACCTCTGTCAAATACCTAGGATGTTTATTAGATCAAACCTTGAGTGGGGAGACAATAGATCGCTTTGTTTTAAATAAAACTAATTCCAAATTTAGATTTTTATATAGAAAACAATCTCTTTTAACACCAGCCTTGAGACATGCTCTATGCAATCTGATTCAACGTCTCTTTGACTTTGAATATGTATATCACTATGACTATGCATGTTCTGCCTGGTAATTAGGCATCAACGAATCACCTAAAATCTGTTTGGCATGTAAACAGCTGGTATAAACTATAATTATGTAAAAAAAACTTTTTTTCTTTTTTTATATACAAATTTTTTTTTTTTTTAGCTATATATGCTTTGGCTAATCAATTTCTATGTTTTTGTGTGCTATGTATAATGGGACCACAATGGAAATGTTGTTGTGACAGAAAATTTTTGTACCTATCCTTGCTACCACTTGTTTTTTTATCTTATTGTTTATTCTTGCTGTTATTTTTTGTTTTCTCTTGTCTTGTAATTTTCTTAGCTTATGTTTATTTATAGCAGAATAAATACTTATTCCTCATATTATCAATAAAATAATGGCACCAAAACAGCAATATTTTGTTGTATTTGATGACTTAATTTCACGTAATTACAGTTCCTTATACTTTTATCAAGAGTTTAATATAGCGTTGGGTGCGTATTTAGCAACTGGACTAAGTAAGATCAACAAAAAAATTTTCAAATTTCTACTGAATTTTAAAGGCCTGGGTCCAAATGTCCTAATTTGAGCATTTTAGGTCCATGATACCTTTTTGTTGATCAATTCAATTTATGCAAAACTTTCAGAAAACTTAGATACCTCATCAGATACGTAATTGAGAGCTGTACCAGAATGAATCAAATATTTTAGAAATTCCTATACTTTTTGATATTGTAATAGCTTGAGTTTAATTTATTACATTTAGATGGTGTAAAAGCCAAAAGACGAAGGATATAGCTTTCCACTGATATTAAATGTTACTAATAAATATTTGAAACTGTTCGTGTATTTATTGCAAAATCCCATTTTCAGCGATTTCACCAAAATACTACCTTCACAGAAAATGCTCAAGCAACTTTGCTGTTAGCGATATCATTTTATTTTATTTTTTTTTTTTTACTGTTTCAGGAGAGGGTTGGGGTTTAGTTTGTCATTTTCATGTTTTGGTTTAATTGCACAGAGGTAGTCATAAAACCAAAATGAAAAAATTTCTAATTTTCTGTCTAAATTTTGACCGTCTTTCCTTAATTTTATTAAGGAGAGAAATCATCAGCCTGCTAAGCTATAAATGAATGTTGATTTTCTTCAAAATGTTATTTGCAAAAAAATTTTCCTCAAAAAAGTTTTTTATAACGAGATTTTTTTCTTCACTGTATTTTCCTCAAAAAATTTATGACCACAAAATATACTGTCCGATATGCTTAAAACTTATAAACCACAGGTTATTTTCTTCAAAACGTATTTGCAAAAATATTTTCCTCAAAAGTTATTTATTTTTAAATTTTCCTCAAAAAAGTTTTTAATAACGAGATTTTTTTCTCCAAGATATTTTCTTCAAAAAATTTATGACCGAAAACTATACTGTTCTATATGCTTAAAACTTATAAACCCCACAACAAATGCAAAACTAATGAAACTATATTTTCTTCAAAACGTTATTTGCAAAAAAATTTTTCTCAAAAAATTTTTTCATATAGAAATGTTTTTTTTTTTCAAAATATTTCTTCATTATTATTTGATAAAAAAAAAAAATTAGGAATTTTTTTTTAGAGTTTTGAGCCCAAAATCAATTTTGGAAACTAAAATTTTAAATTGATTGTTGCTATCAATACCAGAGTCAATTAAATTAGTTAAAGTGTTAATATTAGCTTGAATAGCACATCTGTTGCGATATCAAAAATAGCACATAAATTTCCTTGAATATTTATGACTTCATTTTGAGCCCAAAAACTAATTTCGGACAGTTTAAATTTAATTTCTTGATACTCAGACCAATATTAAAGTAAAAGGATTTGATTACAACGATAATTTACCATAAACTAATACCAGTTTTAAGGCGTTTAGTAACACATTATTTTTCATGAATTTGGGTGAAAATTGATGACGTCATTTGAGCCAAAATGTGTCCAATTATTATCATTTTTCCAGTTTTTTTTTTCTGAAACAGGTAAATTAAATGTTATTTTTACATAAAAAAAAATTGTGCTTTTAAAGCATGCATTTTGCTGTTCGATTTCGGTTGAATAGTTTTAAAAGATAAAAAAATGGGGCGATTTTTTAATTTTAGGGCAAAATTTTAGGCAAAAAAAAATTTTTTTTACATATTCTTCTGAAAAAACCAACATTAAGCCTTTTACTCTGCAAGCATTTTAGTAGACTAAACCAAAAAATGAGACAAAATAAGTCATTTCCATGTCAAACGGCAGTTCTATCTATGGTCTTGTAACATTTTTTTAAAACTAGAAACAAGTTTGACAATGTTGCACATGTCAAAACCACAAAGAACATAAACAACCTTTTTAA
>JAUZNK010003348.1:0-10959 GCA_035046665.1 Euphysa ruthae | reverse complement strand
AGTATGTGTTGAAATTTTCAAACCTGAAAAGGATTTTTGCTGACAAACTTAGCCACCATGTTGTATATTAATGGAAATCTCATAAGTTTTACTAACTTATTCTCGCAAAATAAATATGAATTTACACATTTTTTCATGGTCAAAAACTGGAAATATTTTTTTATTTTGAAAATTTGCATTTTTTTTTCTTTAGACTCGAATTCAATATCTGACAAAAGTTGACTTTTTAAGCTTTCTTTTATTACAATCAGATAGTTGGCTATGTTAGCTTTAAAATGATTACAAGATATGTTTACATTCTATGTCTAATTACTATGTTTGACTAGAGTCAATATCTGATAAAGGTTTTTCTTATATTCTTCAGCAAGATATTGATATTTTTTTTAACAATGGTATTTTTATTGTTGACACTGCTTTTCGATGTTTTACCGTGGCGCTGAGTTAACATTTGCAATTCATTGATCTATTACTCTCTACACGATCACCTTGGGTTATTAACCATTTAGATATATATTATCAACTAATTCAATATGTCATAGCATTTCCTCTATGCTGAAACGATTCGAGAAGCTAAAAAATGCACAGGAGCCCGCTTATTTTTAGCTAATCAACTCCGTAACTTTTTATATGACCATAAATTTTCAGCAAGTAGTTAAAGCGAAAGGAAAAAATGAAATATTTAAATTTGATGAACTGTAAATTCAAATCAAAATATATAAAACTAAGTGTCTGCATGTATGTTCCACTAATCTTCTTTACTGGGAAGGGCTTCGAGCCTGAAACTTTCTGGGGAGGACCGAAACAACCCAGGGAGTGTCATATGAAAAAAAATTTAAGATTTTTTTTTTCGTTTTTTTCGAAAATTTTCAAATTTGATTTTTTTCATTTAAAACTGAAAAGGTGACTGAAATCATATAAGCCCCAAAAAGGACAGGAGCAAAGGTGAGAATACCATGTGTGTGATTAAACTAAATAGCATTGCAAAATGCAACAAATTAACAGAGATGAATTTTTTCGTATGAAGGTTTATAAACTAGAAAAAATATACCACTAATTTGTTTGACTTAATTTATTCTCTTGAAAATGAATTAAAAGGCAGTTTAAATTTAAATGATTTGAACAACAAACTTCTTTTATATAACCAATATAAACTATATTATATAACTTAATTTGAATCAACTAATTGACAAGTATCTAAAATCCGAAAAAAATTCACGTTTATCAACATAATAAAGTTGAACGTTTTAAATCAGAGGCACTCCATACTTAGTAGGGTAACCCCTCATTGAGCAGGCAAGTATTTCATTATAAGCATTTAATCTTTAACCATATTCTCATTTCTTTACTATACTATTATCCTCATTTTCCTGTTTCCCTGTTAGCTTTAGGAATTTACATTGACAATTACCACATTGACACTAATTTACAATTAACAAATTAGGTATATATGTTTTTTAGTTTTTGATTTGTAAAATTACCTTCAAAATGATGTAGAGAATAGATCGAAACATGTCGGTTAAACTTAGTTTTAAAGATCTTTTCATTCTTCTCAAAGTTTTTAGTGAACTTGTGCTTTTAAGACTTTTTGGAAATTTTAAAATATTTGCAGTCCATTCATTCATATTCTAAAAAATATAGTTGTATTCCATTCATTCATATTCTAAAAATAATATATATAAAAAATGCATAAATTTTTTTTTTCATATCTTGTAATCACTTATAATAGAACCCTTTTATAACACTAACCCTATAATTTTGTTCAGCTGCTGGTTTTTCAATGTTCGCATAAACTCATTTTCTTAAGGTAATATACTTTCGTTTGAAAAAAGCAATGGCTTGTAAATTTCCTATTCTGGAAAAACAAAGCAAACTGGTTCGATTCATGTTCACAGAAAAAAAAAACGGTGAATAAAAATTTCTTTTTATTCATCAATTTTTGCTCTATTTCATTTATTAACTCAATGTTCAAGTTAATCACCTCTTTGCGATTATTCTTTTTTTTTCAAAGGGTCATAATCTATTTAAATACACGATTTAAAAAATAATAAAAGACGCGTCGACGTTGCACAAAAAAGATATTTTGAATCCAATCTAAAGGCAGTGGTGACAGTCAAGGTACTAAACTTTAATAAGATGCTGCAAGAAAAAGGAGTGATTTGTACTGACGATTTAATATATAAAATCCACATTCCTCTGAAGAAAAACTTTCAATTAATAATATTTGCGCAAACCTACAACATCAGCATCAGCAGAAAGAATATTTTAAATGGCTAGGAAAGTAAAAATATGGATATTTTTTACAATGACATCTTGCCATTTCAATTCATTGTCAATCTTAACACTTCACAAAAAGCAACCGATTGTTTGGACTACTAATGCTAAATATTTTACCAGCGCAAATGATTATCGAACACAAGTTTATGGCGTTTTTAAAGGAGATAATTTATTACTTTATGTTTTGTTTATCTGAAACTTTATTTTTTTTATGTATAAATCTATTTTAAATCATTTTGTTTAAGAAAGTAAGGTTTTCATGTTTTAAAATACGAGATCCTACCAAAACTTCGTTTTTCTAAGTTCTAGTGAGCAAAAATCAACGCAAATGAACATATAAAGCTGAATGTTGTTCCTAACACGGTAATGGGCGCAGCTGATAATCAATATGGATAAACTAGGTCTACGAGCTGATAAATATTTGGAGGAAAACTTAGAATGATAAGTTTTCATGTCCATGTCTTATTTTTTCAAAGAGCAATCTCTTGGTGTAAATATTTTTTCTTTCCTCCCTCAGCAAAATCAGCAACAGTCTCTCCTTTGCCTCTTAACACCCATTTAGTTGTTAACAATCCTTCTACGCCAACAGGACCCCTTGCATGAATACGCGCCGTACTGATTCCTACCTCAGCACCTAAATATAAACAAATAGCTTTATTTTCCAGGACCCTGGGAATTTGATGTAAATACTCTTGTAAAATTGATTTTAATACAATCATTACAGGTTTTCCGCATGGCCTGTATGTAGTAAAGTAACAAGATTTTTTAGCAGGTAACCATGCGGGTAATATAACGCCGTCTATAGTAATTTTACAAAATTATGAAAAGGATTCGTTGACTAAATTTGGTAAATTTAAATAAAATATAGGTCCAATGTCTAGCAAAACCAAAATTTGAAGCTTACGAATATGTGAAGTATAGAAAAAATATGTGAAGCATAGAAAAAATGTTTATTAGTCTTAATGACTAATAAACATACTACAAAGTTTCACCAAAATTTATTGCTTATATAGTGAAATCTCTACAAAATGGACAGTGACTTGGACGGATGGATTATGGCTAACCTCTCAAAGAAAATTCTTGAAGTGCACATTTTCTATACACTAATGATACTTATTTTAAGACTGCACTGTACGTTTATACAAATGTGTTTCATCTTATTTTGCACTAAAATTTTATTTAGCGCCTACCATGCAAAAGTGTTCAGAAATAAAATGTTCTATAAAAATTACACTACAGAGCTGCCTGTGATGTATATAAAAACGTTTTAAAGTTTTATCTAATAGTTCACTACTTACCCAAACCAAAACGATAGCCATCTGCAAAACGTGTGCTTGCATTATGGAAGACACAAGCACTGTCCACACCGTTCAAAAATTTCTCAGCTGTATCGACTAAAAATCAAAGCGGAATATAGACTTTAATAATGAAGGAGCTGACATAATTTCAAGGATTAGGTACTCCCTAATACTTGGAAATCTTCAGCCAGAAAAGCCGGTATTAGATTCTTTAAATAATTATAATATACAGGTTATAGCTCTTTTAGAAAATATATCATCATTAATTTCACGTTGTCCAATTTTTTTTTTAATTCGCCCAGAAATTTCAGCTAAACTGGTATTTTGATGGCACTCAAACCAAAAAAAAATTAGGTCCCTTAAAGCATTACGCAATCACTACGATTATTAATATTTCACCATCATTAAAACCACTGGAATCACATAATTTCCCAGTCACTGTGACACAATAGCTGGAACCAAAGCAATCTCTAACTCTATGTCAGAAGTAGATAAAGTCATTGACTCTGGTTTTTTTGCTTTGCAAATACCACTAAAAGCAAATGCGACTAAAAGCAAATGCGACTAATAGAGTTTGAGCAGATATACGACAAGACTTTTTTGCAATTGGATCGAAGAAATTAAATTCTATAAAAGAAATGAGTACTTGTTTATATAACAATTATCATAAAATATTTTAAAAAAATTTCTTGTTTAAAAAAATAAAATAGTAATTTTTATTTATTTAAAAATTTTCAAACCATGACACCCCACTTCATGTATAGACTTTAAAGTCAAAATGAGGCAATAATGAAACAAAGCTTTCTTTCTTTTTGGAAGGTTAAATAATATGGAATCAGTTTCATTTTTAAGTTATAAAAACCATTGAGGAATATCGGTACATACTCACAGTAATGAAAATAAATTTAAAAATACAATACAATTATCTGTGATTATAGCGTCTGTATGTGAGCTTCCATATGTATGTATATGCTTAATAGCGTCTTCAACATTGTCAACCAGCTCCATAGCGCATTCAAGTTGACCATATTCAATATTCAATGATTCCGCAGAGACTGGACCGAACGGAAGAGCCCGACATAATCGTGGACCTGCATGAACTTTCACCTATTAAATAAAATAAAGGAATTGTGAAGATCTTCTTACACGATGCTTTTTCGCGTAAAATTATCATGAAAATATTTAGCATTAGATCGAAATTTCGATATTTTGAACAAAATTTTGAGCTTTTAAAGATTTTATTATTTTATGAGCCCAATTCCAACTATTTCGCCATTTTTAACTTCGTCTGAAATTAATCTGGCCATAATTCTTCCAGCAAATCATGCAACCTTAATCCGAACAGAAACGGTCAAAAATATTTAAAACAGTAGCATATTAAGAACAATTTTTCGAAAACATGAAATCATGTTGCTGAATATATAGAAAATATTTAATAAAAATAACTTTATTCTTTGTAATGAACGATGAAAAAATGAAAATCCCTGTCACCCGCAATGAACAGCCCTTGATACTCTATCACCTCAACCTGGCGAGACATAACAAAATAATAGAACTTTAATGAATTAAATAAATTTTGTTTTTTCAAACCGTAATAAAGGAAATAGATTACCAAAGGATTAAACAGTACATATAAAATCTATATTATAATAGGCTAAAAAAATCTGTTTGTATCTATTTGTGTTTTCATTGGTTGTTTCGTTTTTGATTGGCGTTTTTAAACAATGGGCTAATCTGCAAATAATGACAAAATCTTAAACACAAGATTATGATCAAAACGAGGTATACGGGTATAGCTCAGTTGGAAAGGCGTCGAACTACGGATAGAAAGGTTACGAGTTCGACTCCCACATCTAAAGAAAATTTAATTTTCATGTTATCTTTGAGTTTTTGAGCAAAACTTATAATATCAGGAAATTTTTCAAAATATTTCAAATTTTCAAAACAACCAGCCGTACTACATACGATGGAAAACTTTCTTTTATACAAAGCCATTTATTGTAAATTGACAGAGTAGTTTTGGGAGGCAAGCACAAAGGGCGCAGCTAGATTCAAAGAGCAAAGCGTAACTCTCTCCCGGCATGCGACACCGATTTACCGGCTAGCTGTTATATATTGAAAGACTGTACTTAGGATGTGAAGTAAAATGTGAAAATAACTATGCACAAAAATTAGATTAAAAATTAGGTTTCTTTTGTTTTGGCTTTTGTACAGATCGAGGTGAATATATTATCACATAGTTCTTGAACAAAATGTTACTTAAAATCATTCCATGACGTCAATCCAAGCTAAGCATCAAACTATTATACAATGACGTCAATCAAAGTTAAGCATCAAACTATTATTCAATGATGTCCGACAACAGACTTCAACTAAAACTTCAAGCTTTATGCATCTGTATAAAAGCCGCTGACATGCTGCATCATTGGAATATGAAGACCACCACGATTCAGATCCTTCAGAGTTACCATATTATTCATAACAAAAATATTACCGTTTGTTATCTTTTCGAACAACGTATCCAGTTATGTAAACAAGTGTTTTTGTTTGATGTGAGCCTTGTTAAAATCGTTATAATTGGTATCTCAAAATCAACGTTTAGTCTTTGATACATACATCTGGAAAGTGTACAAAATTGAAACGCCCAAACAAATTTTCTAGTCTTGTATTTCCTTTCTCCGACGTAAGGTTATCACATGACAAGAAACTTCTGGTTAATAATATTTTCTTTTATTGTCAAGCAATAAATTATTCAAATAACGAACTGCTTCGTCGATGTAAGACCAACTGTTAAATAAAGTAATTCTGTTGGATGACACTATTAATACCACAATGAAATGATCCAAACTTTAATATTTCATTAATTTTTATTAGAAACTTTGGTACACCTGTGCCATCCAAAAACTCTGCTGCTTGTATAGAATAACTGTCTCAGAAATATTTGTATGGAATTTTATTCCAAAAAAAATCACATCTCTCAAAATTTCAAAGTCTGGAATAACATTTCTCGATTCAGCTACAAGCTTGTGACTTTTCTCGTTGAAGGAGGCAGTGTTGGTATCAAGATAGGTTTGACACTTAAAAACACTTAATGGCTCGCGGAGTCTATTTTATCCGTAGTCTAATATGGTAGGATAACCTTCAGACCAGTGCCTTTGACAAACTAATGTGTGTTTAGAATTAGGAAAATTAGGAAAAGGTGTCTGAATGTTTTCTCTTTCTTGACATATCATCATTCTCATTGAAGAAAGTAATACAACATTTTGAAAAATCCCGGCCTTATTTTAAAAGAAGGGGGTAATGTTTAAATAAAAAAAAGGAAAATGTAAGACATGCAATGACATTTATTCATGTTTTAAATTTTATTTCTTTTTAATAAAATAAAATTAAAAAGACTTTTTAGTAACTAATGTGTTTTAAAATGTAAACTTGGAAGACACACTTCATCACAACGATGTCCGAGCTCTTAAAATTGTTTTGCTTTAGATTTTTTTTTTGAAGATTGATTCGCCTCGCATTGGTGACATGGCATGTATACTAAAAGTATGCCATAGAAAAAGTGTAAAATTCAAACAAAATGAGATAATTTATCAGATTTCAATTAAATATTTCAATGCCTCACTAACTTAAGTGCTAACTTACTCTAGGAATAATATCCAACTCAACTTTGTTTTATTTAATTTGAATAGTTTATCTAAAGCGCAAATTTTAGGTGGTAACATTGTATTTCAAACTTAGTTTTCAAATAAATTAAAATGATTTTGAAAAAAAAAAAACGAAGCAAACAAGCAGCAGCAAAAGAAGCAACTCAGTAAGATAATAGCAGATAAAAAAACATCATTCATAACAAATATAAGGAAAGCTTATAAGTGAAGTATAACCTAATTTGGTAAAAATAAAATAACGAAAATAACTCAGTATAATAAATCAGTATATCATCAACACCACCATAAATTCTAAAAGTTAAGAAGTAGAGAAAAATGCTACATGAATAACACATATAACAAGATGCCTGACACAGTAAAAAACCAAAAGAGTAAGGCACATGTTGGGAAGATGGAAAAAAATTTAATGAAAAGCATTCAGGTGACAGAAGGTTACATCGGCCATAATGAGCATATCCAAACAAATACGCGAATATGACCGCTCAAATCATAATTGACAGGTATTATAAGTCATATGATGCATTTTACGGTATGCGGATATAATTCAAAAGTTGCAATATTTATCAAAATAAAAATTAGAAAATTGTCAATGGAATTTTACTTGAAGAAAATAACCTTTACAAGGGCGATTAATAGGGAACCAGGCATAGATTAAACTTTTTGGACAAGGAATTCATAATTTTGTTTCTGCAAAAGTATTCTAAAAACTATTGTTAAGCAACAGCGCTAATGAATTAAATGGATCCCTTAGGAGGTAAAAAGTTTTCAAACAAAAAGTAAACAACAGACATGATTTTCAAAAAATAATTTTTGACAAAAATTATAATTTTGAATCAAATTTGAACTCTTTTAAGGGTCTAGAAATGACGCTTGATACCAACACCAATTTTACCGTTAAGATATAAATATCCAAGGAATAGTAGCATAGTACTTCATTTTGGAAGGACATGAACTACACATAAAAATAGTTGGGGATCCCTTTAACTTTACAAAAAATAAAGAAAATAAGGTGGTAAACGAAATAATTTAAAAATTTGTCTTTAAAGCTCATAATAAAAAAAAAGGTTCTTTCAATTGCTTGGTATATTCAGGGCCAGCACTGAAAAACAAGTATTCTGCTTAAAAATCTAAAACGGTTAATTATTTTGCTTTATGAACTTATGATCTAATTCGACTTTGCAGAAAAAAATTGAATAGTTTTGGAGAAAAGTGAGAGAATTCATAAGCTCCTGCGGGATTCAAAAACGGCCAAAATTTACGCCGATTTTTTCTAACAGTAAACAAAATTTCCAAAGAATATTAATGATTGCACAATATTGGTTTATAGGGTTTATAAACTTTCTAAAAACGAAATGTAAAAGTACTTTATATGGCCTTCTCGCCTTATGTAAATCTGAATGATTGGAAACAACTAGGGGCTTTAGGGGTTAAAATATTTGGTCCAAACTAAAACGAGGACTAATTTCTTGAACCAAAAAAGAAAAAAATGAAAGATAAATTGGTAAACCTACCCCATGGTTCCTTAGTTCATCCAATAGAGCGTCAAAAGCAGTAGTTCGGAGCAGATACTCATGGACAAGTAATGTTTCCATAGAATTGCAAGCTGCAGGGTAGTCACATTTAGAATCAATTACTAAACAAAAATTAAACGGATATCGAGGAAAATTGCGAATATATTTTATTTTGTATACTTTAGTCTGAGAGTAATTTCGTAAATTTTTACAAATTAAATCTTCTTGCGAACAATTATCATAAGAGCAGAGATTCATTAATTTTCTGGGAAGAATTTTCACTGGGAGAAAATTAAAGATGTCAAGACCATGATTTTTCCTGATAAACTCCATTTTTGTCGTGACAATAAAACTTTCTTCTGAAAGTCATGTATCTACATACATATCTAACATTTGCAAACCTGTTATTATTATAAAAACAACATAACAAATCCTGTCAAAAGTTAAAACCAAACTTTAATTCGAATCTTATAATTTAACCAAAGATACTCTGTTAGCAAAAGCATTCATTCATAGCAGTTAGCATAACGTGAAAAAACTTTAGCGACTTAAGGCACTAAGCACAAATTCCATTTTTAATGTTTATAACCACTAACTCCTTTTTTCTTGGATTTAAAATATAAATAAAAACATTTATATTTTTTTTCGCTATACCTGTCATCAATTCATGGCCATTTTTAATTGATCAAGTTTATTTTTAAATCATTTTTTAATTATTTTGATGATGAAAAAATCCTTATCTGACATGATAAAGATTGGCTAGGGTAAGAAGTCCTTCCGATATGCTAAATAATGACCTCAAAATAACGAGAATTTCTTTTAAAAATCATTTATTTTTAAATGTGGATGGGCGGACGAACAACACCAAATTCATAGGACAGTCAGTGTGGGCCAAAAATAATATTGATTCAGAAAAGCAAAACCATTTTATAGCAGATGCTTACGAGTATAAAAGAGGATGTGGAAAGTGGGTGTCAGAGGGCTAAAGAGATATGCTGTATAAAGAGCAGATCAGATCAAAATCAAATCTTACTAATTATAATTAAAATATAAATATTACTACATATTATTTATTCAAGGGATTTTCAGCTTTTCAAGATTTTTTTACGTACTGGTCAGCAATTTTTGTTATTTAACTAAATAATTAATAAATTTTTAACCACGCCCTCCCATTTTTCTCGTAATAAACTGAAATTAATTCAGAATATGAGCTGTAATTTTCATCTGTTTTGGATGAAGTATTTGACGTGCAATCATTGACTTGATCGATTTGACAATCATTTTTGATGTGATGCCCCTTCTACTTCTTTCAGTTGTTTTAAAACTCGCCTCTCTGTAAGTGTCAGTAACAATATCGACACGTGTATAGCCTTTAGGGATGGAATTGAGTATTCTTAAGGCAAGATACTAAAATGTTTTAGGAACTTCTTTGTTAAAAAAAAACTCCTACTTGCTCAATAAAATCCACATAGGCATTTTTACCAGTAGGATTTGCATCAGGATTATTTTGGTATGCACGTAGCACATAATTTTCCATAAATTTGCTTTTGTGCATTACTCTCCTAGATCCATCATGATTTGATAAAGAACTGGGTGTGGATGTCAGTGGGTAGCATAGTGCCATTTGGAAGTAAAAAGTCCTACTTGTCTTTGCTGAGAGGGCGAAAAGTTTACCAATAATATTTCGATTAACCTCCAAGATTGCTGCTTTTGCATTGTTATTCAACTTGGGAGGTTTGAATGCTTGTCTTAATAATTAGATCTTGTTTTTCTTTATCAGGCCATGAAACGACTTTTCCTTACTGCTGGATATGCATTCTTTTGTGTAAATGTTTGAAACAACTGATTTCCAATGTTCCAACATGTCAATGCTGGAACATCTTCCAACATGAGCTTCAGCATCTTCAGGTTTTTCTCCTGTAAAAATCGTAAAAGAGACGTTATAGTGCTTCTTAATATGAACTATGTACTGTCCAAGCGCGGTTATAATAGGAGCTAGCTAATACATCTTACTTCCTGATGTGCATAAAAGTTGGTTGCCATAAACATTGTAATTTTTTTTTACACTGAGAATGAGAGAGAGAATGACAAAGTTATATTTAACGCCGGGAACCAACAAATTGCCGAGACAATGTTTCTAGATGGGCCCACGTGGCGGGTCTTGGAGTACTTAGAACGCCCATTTGCGTCTACGAAATTCGCTCAACCAAA
>JAUZNK010003347.1:0-10959 GCA_035046665.1 Euphysa ruthae | reverse complement strand
ATTATAGATATCAAAATCTCATTAATAAAATAAAATATGCGCTAAAAAAATACGCCATATATATATATATATATATATATATATATATATATCAATTCTTTATACAAAGCTTACTACTTTGATATATTAAAATGATCTTTTGAAAGTTTTGTATATTTTCAAACAAAAGAATTATCAAACCATAAAATTAATACATATATTTTCCAAGAACACAAAGATTTACTTTAAGCGACAAATGAAAAAACTTTATTACTTAAATTTAAAAATATACATTGCTAAAAAAGAAAACACGAAGGAAAAGATATTGTTTTGTTAAGCTTATGCAATGTAGTAAAACTTTAAATATACTTTAATGTTATTGCATTCAAATTATCACGTAATATTTGTTTTGGGTGGTTTATTGGTATATGGAAGCAGAAGAAATTTTGTGAATATACTTGAAATATAAAAAGTCTGCAGGACTGTGGCATACCTTGCTAATTACAAAAAACGAACATATATCTTTAAATAAAAAAATTCTATACGACAGTAAAAAAAAAAATCGCACAGGCCGATGATATTTTTTAACACTTGCCTGCTCGGTTTAATTACACTGCAACAGCAAAATACAAATTGTAATCAAGACGCATGTACTTTCAGTCCACATGGATAAAGTTTATAAAACTGACTTTGATTTGTTAAATGTCATAGTTTGAAGTACCAAAACATGGAAAAAGTGTTTTTGATGGCGCTGCCATTATCAAATTATTCCAAAATATGTGTGACTTTTCAGAAAGCAGTAAATTCATAGTAATAAAGTATTATGTAAATGCACTAACTTACCCGCATCTAATAATTAAAAGTTTATATTATTATAGTTTGTAGACAGATTAAATTTGAATTTACAACAAACACATCTTTCAGCTTGCAACTATAAAATTGAGAAAATGAATGGGTAGGATTTGTCCTTCCTACTAAGTGTGTTTTAATTAGCCTCCTTGACTATAAAGAATAACTAATAGATTGATAAAAAATCGGTTTTTTCTTCAGTAAAAACACTAGAATAAATGTAAACATATTTGATCCTTTATATACGCCGTGCCCCTCTATTTATATTTGTGTCAAAACAAACTAACTTCCTGCAAAAGATCGCCTCACATAGCCACTAGTATAAAAAGTAAAAGAGTGAATAATTCGATAAAATAATCGCATTTAAGCCTATTTAAATTATGATTATTTCTATTAAGAATGCTATTGAAAGAAATCAGTTTTGATCTATTTAAGCGAAACAACATATTCATAGAAATTCAATATTAATTCTAGATAAATAAAAAATACATTAAAAAAATAAGTTGTATATACTAATAAGAATAACGTGTGTATCAATTTTTATACAAATTTTAATGAAATTTTTATATTATTATTTTTATATTAAAATGATCTCTGAAAAAGTTTTGTTTATTTTTGAAAAAAAGTTTTTGAACAATAGAATTATCAAACCATAAAGTTATTATGCAGCTCTTTCAAGAATACAAAGGTCAACCAACTTTAATCTGCAAATGAAAAAACTTTATTATTTATATTATAAAACATTGTAAAAAAAGAAAAGATGCGGGTAAAAAATATTATTCTGTTAAACTTATGCAATATTAAAACATATATTTAATAATTTTAATATATAAAATATATAATATTATATAATATATAAAACTTAATATATTTAATAATTTTAATATCATTGAATTCAAATTAACCTGGAAATAATTAGAATTTTGTTTTGGGCGATTTATTGATATAGAGAGCAAAAAATAAACAAAAAATAAACAGAATTTAACACCTCAAGCAGTTTATTATCTAAATTGATTTTCAATTTGAATCTTTGAAATTAAAGTTGAGTCTTGACATTTTGTTTTTACTGCTCTAAAGTGACATTTGGGCAAACATAAAAAGAATGATGGGAAGTCAATTTAGGGTTTCAGTCATATTTAGCTATGCTAAAAAATAAAATTTGGAAACACTTGAAATCTAAAGATATGATAAAATACCAAAAATAAGTCAGCAAATAATGCAGTACTGAGGAATACCTTGCTAAATACAGAAAACAAACATATTTAAATAAAATTAATATGATCTTGCCCAAGTGGTCATCACGCAGGCACTACTATCTTTAATGAGACGACTGTCAAACGTGCATTGAAATATTTCATAAATCGTAAATTATTGTTACAAGTAATAAAATATAGTACATAGTGTCATAACAGGTCATTCCAGCCAGGTTCAACAAAATTCTGAAATTATGGTTGTCCCATTTACTTCAAATTTTCATCATTTTTTGGTATATATAAGAGAAGCAATTCCTTGAAATTTCAGCTCAATTTCTCTTTTCGTTCTCATATTATAGCCATTTTAAAAAAGGAATGAACAAAAATTAAGTTGTGTTCATAAAAAAGAAAATTATAATAAACATTCAAAAAAAAAGAATTAAGAAAATATCAAAACTTAACAGAAATTATCTCAGTCTTTGTATACTTTCAAACACCCTCTTTTTCAATAATAAATTGAGTGACGTCAGTGTAGAAGTTTTTGGGGCATTGCTTTGATAGAAAGTCAATATGTTTTTCAAAAATCTAATATATAACATATAAAAGAATAAATACTGAAGTTTTATGTTATAAAAAAATATTGTTCTGTTATTACAGAAGTATTTTTTTTTAGTACTCAAAAATTTGGATATAATGTCACAATATGAGGAAAGTAGTGTGGATAAAGTGTGGATACCAACAATATAGAAGATGTAGAAGATATAGAGCAAATTTTTACAAACAATCTTCAGCCATATATGTTTGAGTAAGAGTAATCAGTTGATTCAAATACTGAAGTGGACGAAAGTCAAGATCAATACAATCAATTAGAGAAGTTAATTTTGCAGTACAATAAGAATTGGTGTTTATGTGAAAACTGCCAAAATAAGAGAAACACGCTGTTTGTGTTGCAGTAAAAACAAAGCGATAAATGAAGATAAGCTTGAAGGACTGTCATAGTTATATTTTAACTAGTTATCAGTTAATATATAATATGTTTTTGTTTAATAACTAAATAAATTATTTTCTCATTAATATAACAATAAATTTCTTCTCTAAATAGTACATATACTTGATTTTATGTTGAACAAATATATAAAAAAATGATTCTACAAATCACTCTCTGTAGATGTTTTTTTAAACCGGTTTTCCTTTATTTTAGGAAATAAGAGTATTACTGAATCCGAGGAATCTAAAATACTGTGTTTGAGAATAATAGTGTTCGTGAATGTCCTGTTTGGTTTACATGAAACTAAAAAACTAATCGCTCAAAGGTAATTCTCAAATTTTATGCTAGAAATATAACAGTGTAATGTAAATGAATGAAAAATTGATGTTTTATGAAGAAATTCTGGTGATGTCCTGGGAGTAGGGAAATACCTGCTCTGATGCCACAGGGACAGGGACAGTATATGACGTGATATTTTAGGGGTGGAACCAATTTTTAATGCGGCTTTAACAAAAATTAAAATCAGTTTATTCAACCTGTAGATCTCAACGTTTCGCTGCTTATAAGCAACATATGTGGTGGATTTATTGTCGGCAAGAACAATAAAACAAAAAGCATGTAATACGGCCTTGTGTTGTATGGAAAGTAAGCCTTTGTCATCCTCAAGAAGATGGCGTATTCGTTACACTGAAAAAGTATGTGAATTTAATGTTTGTAGAAAAGAGAGTTTGTTTCATAACACTAATTAATAGAAAATCGAGACCTTCGATAGTTTATAACATATCTATTTGGTCTTACTACACTTGCAATATTTAAAGGCAAATCTGGTTTTGGACCACTATCAAGTCTTACATTGTTTTTAACTTTATCTAACACCTGTTAAGCAATATCTTTGAACACTGTTCGCTGTTTATTTCCTCTGATTGGTTTAGTGGACCAATCAAAGTAATTTTTGAAAAGCTCAAATTAGACTAAAAATCAGAAAATTTTGAAAATTTTGAATTTTGGGAAATTTTGAGGCCCCAGAAATAAATGTGTGACCATTTTTAAACTCTCAAGCATAGCCATTCTTCAAAAGTATTGTTTTAACTAATCAAATAATGTTTAGTAGTTAAAAAACTGAGCTTTTCATTGTGGCGATTGCTGGGACAAAAATCGCCACATGTAGAGGTTCTATCTTGTATATCGTGGAATAAAAGCTGATTTCCAAACAAGTAGGAAAAATTGAACACAGGAAATATTATCACGATGAACATATTTGGAATTCTGACGAAATAATAAATAAAACATCGATATATAATTGGTATTATTTAATTAGTTACAACCCATCTGTAAGGAACATTTTTTAGCCTGACTTTTTGGCATTCTTATGTTATTCCAAGGTCTGCAAGGCTTTAACCTGCTCAGTTGGTTAAGTATGTTATGAATTGTGTTACTGCACATAAAAGAATTCATTGCATCGTAAATTATAATTAATTAATAGAATATTTCTGTTCAGTGTTTTTATTTTCAATCATTTTTTAACCTGCTTTTACATTTTTGTATTAAATATATATAAATTCTGATTTTCTTTCAGGTAATATGGTGAATAAATGTTTAGTAGGAAATGTTCTTGGTCTGCAGTGTGGTGCAGGTAAAAGTAGCTTTTTTCTCAAGACAGAAGTAAAAGACTTGTGTGGTGAAGAGGCAGATCTTCTCAGATTGAGAACAAAGATAGACAACTTCAAAGATTTTATTGATACTTTCCAACACCATAAAATTAATAAAATTTTACAAGACTTTAAAAATGGTTTTCGAAAGTGTGCAGATCCTTTAAAATGTCACAAAATGGTGTTAATGCAGCAGGCACTCATAAAGTATGTGTATGTAGTTATCATCAGAATGTGAACCTGATGCTTTCAACTAGCGATCGCTCTTTGGACTATAATTAAGTACTCAAAATTTGCACATGTGATGTGCCCAACCCTAAATGCATGTTAAACCACTGTGATTCTTGTCCTCATGAGTCTGTCATTAAATTTTTCCTAGTAAATAAATTGCCAATAAAATACAGCAGAGATATTACAAACAAATTTAGTCAATGGATTAGTACAGACTGTAGCCAGCTGGAAGAGACTATGAAGGAAAAAAAAATTTTTAGGTATAAAAAAACTTTATCGCCATTGAGAACACGAAAACAAAGAAAGGAAATAAAATTGAGGTGTCAGCTGATAGATATATCGCTTATGCAGAAATGCTTAAATAAATCGTCAAAAAATTTTTGGTTTACTAGAAATTATAGAATTAAAAAGACTAGAAAGGGGTTTTCTCATAAAATGCATTTGAAATGTAAAAACTGTAACAATATTACAACATTTAATACTAGCAAAAAAGTAGGCTTGTCATCACAATATGATACCTACAAAGTAAATTTCAGATCTGTTTTTGCAACACAAATGTTTGGTCATACAGGTTTGCAGAAATTTTGCAGCAAAATGAATTTAACATCGCCTTTAACAACAAGACCTTATGATATTACTGATATGTTGATTGACGATAAACTAACAGAATTAACTCAACAAAAATTATATGATACGGCAACAAAAAAAACTTGTTAGTTAACAATATCTAGACAAAGTTAGAATTTTAGATCGAATTGTGGTGCACATGCTATAACATTAGATGGTACTTGGCAAAAAAGAGGCTAAAGTTTGAAATAGCAATGTCATAAAAAATATAGTGATACTTATAATTTTGTTAAAAAAAGAATGTATTGGCCATGTTCATAAGTGCCTTGGAACTGCCCCTAGAAATTATGAATTAAAAAGCAAAGGTAAAATTGTGAGCGATGGTAGACCAGTTGGTGGCTCGAGTAGATTAACAAATGTTATTATTGACAAAATGCAAAACAATCATGGCTTTGCTATAAGAAACAATGTTGATAACAAACATAAAATGCATGATGCTATATGAACTATATTTCATCACACAATTTGTAGTAATAATAAAACTTTAATGGCACAGCACCAATACTAATCTACAAATGATGGATCATGGTATAAATTTTGGAATGCTAAAATGGATCCAGTAATTGAGTATTGTCAAAAGAAGAGATTACCACCAATGTATTAAGAGGAACTTATTTCTATTTTCAAACGGTTGTCAGCTGGTAAATTTCTAGACAGGTGTTTGCAAGGTCTAATGCAAGACCAAAATGAGGCTCTAAATGGAGTTCTGTGGAACATATGCCCTAAAGTCAAATTTTGTGGTGACGAAAACTTGAAGCATCTGTCTGTGAAGCCATAAACAGATTTAATACTGGTTCATACCACCCTGCTGAAATTCTTGTATCATTTAACGTAACTCCAGGATTGTACATGATAACCCAACTTGAATATGAAAATAAAGTATGGAAAACCATGGCTGACCAAAAAGTGAATGGAAATTAAATTGTCATTACAAACGAAAAAGAAGAAAAAGAGTAATAAAAATAAAAAGAATAGTGAAAATTATATAGTTTAAATTTACGAAATATTTGTACATATTTTTTAGACTTTTTGAGATTTAAGCCATAAAAAGTTTTTGTTTTCAAAAATCCTCAATCAATTACACATATTTTTATACGCTGGTCATTTATAACTAAGAAGTATTTTATTTGTACATTTCCTTCTGTAACAATCTTTTGCAGTGTAAAAATTAAGTTACTTACTTTTTATCAATTACCCCCTGAATGAGCATGATTTTTTTTTTTCTAATATTATTCTAAACTGGTGTAAAATTTCATACTATGAAAATACTTATTTCTAGAGATATGAGCGTTTATGTACAAATAACGTTATTTTCAATTTCCCAATCATGCACCAACTTAACATGTGAGAACACCTTAATCTAATATTGTGTTGTTAGATTTTCCTGAGAATTTCGTTTTCATAGTCCAGGATGCTGCTCAGTCATTTCATTTGAACAATTCTCGAGCAAGAATTCATCCTTTTGTCATGCACTATCAAGTCATAGACATTGGTTCCATTCATCACAAAAACCCATGCATGTATAAGTGATCATATGATCAATGACACAATTTCAGTTATCATGTTTCTACAATTTTCTTTACTTGTAGACATAGTTAAGCCAGATTTTCCTAACATGAAGAAAGTCATTTACTTCAGCGAAAGCTCAGCTGCACAGTATAAGGACTTTAAAATATTTAAATAACTTAATTTTCCATGACTGTGATTTTGATCTCCAAAATTTTCAAGCAATACAATAAAAATATAAACTAGAAAAAATAATAGTTTAATTTTAAATGCTTTGAATAATGAAATTCAGGTTCATTGTACAACGGCTTATCAAAACTTAAATTAACACCTAGTGGATTAATTCAACCGGTACATTGCCTTTATTCTGTTTTTGTGAATTATAATTTATTGCTGCATTCTGGAAGTGTTTTATGCTCTCAAAAACAACAAAACCCAAACTGGTGTGGATTTATGCAAAGAGCCACAAGTGGCAGTCAAAATCAAAACAAAGCAAGAATTAACTTCTTACCATTAATTGATTTTGATCCAAGTAATGAAACATGTATTTACTCAACACTTTGAGATGTCATTGAACATGCAAAGAAGATGAAAATATTGACTCCTTCAATTACTTTCGACCAACCATTATGGCTCAAAACCACCAGTATAATCAAAGAATCAAACCTAAACGTCATATGTAGACTAGGGGGTTTGTCATACCTTTATGAGTTTTCTTTATAGTATTGGAAACCTAATGGCCGGCTCTGGGATCAAAGATTTGTTTGAAGAGGTAAATGCTGGTAACAGTGTCATACATATACTGCCTAGAGAAGCAATCGCAAGGTCACTGAGATCTCACTTCTTAGCTCAAAATGCATTGTTTTCTCTTGTCTTGGATACTTTGATAGCGAAGAATAAGGTTGGCTTGACATACCTCAAAAGTGTTTACACCAAAGTGATTAACAGTAATCTGACTGAGAAGGAATATGAATATGAATACCTTAACAATTTAAAGGATTTGAATTAGCTATTCATGAATTTGTAGAGACCAGAAGACAACAGTCGCGAACTGCTGCACTTTGGTTGCATAAGATATTGATTATGTTGGCTTTGTAAAACTTTTTGAATTTGCTGAGAAAACATCTAAGTGGTTTTTGCATATAGATGGTGTAAAAAGAATGTTCAAGTTATTCACCACAACTGGTCATACTAATTGTCATGTTTCAAAAGCTCATGTTTCAATACAATCATTACATTACCTATGCTAAATGCAGCCGCATATATATGCAAGAGATGGAGCTGTTATAATAAACAAATCCATGGCTACATGATCAATTTCAGAAAGGAATCTATGCTGTAAACAAAACAGCAAATAATTGGTCTGGACTTTGGACTGATCGTGTAATCAACGAAACTATGATGAAGTCCCTTAAAAACCGAGGAGTTTTAACAAGAAGGCGTGGCTTTACAGAAAGCATGAGACATCTTTGGGTAATGAGTCTCAATTTCAGTGCTGCTGTTCACGATTCAATGACATAGTTGCCTGGTTCCACAGTGACATCTAGTGAGCAACATGTTGAACTTACACTTTTAAGAACGGCTAGAGATTTTGAGGAATTTTAAAAAGTTTAAGGAGTGGCTTCAGCAAAGAAACCCATTTTCATTTCAGGACAATCATCTATATTCATTGACAACAGGTATAGTTTCCATTAACAACCAAGATGAGGTCAATTGTGAAAAAGATGAAGAGATAGAGAGAAAGATACACGTAAGCATTGATAAAGTAAAACTACCCAGACACCAAAATTAAAAGATCTGACAAGTTAAAACAACTTGAGCTTCAGAAGAACTCTGTTAAAATTAGTAAGAAAATTTCCGTTATCATTAACTCCACAGTGTTGCTCACTAGACTTGCTGCAATTGCTCAACGAGAAGATGATTTAGAAAGATACTTTGAATTTGAGTTTTCAACTTTTGTAATGCCTTTAGGGCTATCTTAATTATATTTAATTATTTTATTACGAAATCCTTAATATGAAATTATCTGTCTAAACTGATAAAAAAAGGTTTGGGTTGATGGTTTTTGTATACACTAAGTGTATTTATTTGAACTGTCAGGCTACTTAAAATATTACTCTATATAAAATTTCCTTTCCATCGATATATCGAACCTCTATATTTGATGACATTGAATTTTAAGTTCCATTTTGGAATTTACTCCAAAAAAGAGGGTTCCTGTGGGTATATAGATGAGGCTTTTTTTTTTTTGATGGTTTACAACATGTAAATGAACAACTGGACAAAGTTTTATCTATATTCTTTTTTTTTCCTGGTGAAAACTCAAATCAACTGGACTAAAAAATTACCAAATGAATTGCTTGACAAAACAAATCGTGGTGGCTTACACTTTTTTCAAAAACAAAACATCTATTAATTTTCAAAAAATTTTAACTATTTTTTGTTGAAAAGTATGTAACCCTCATTTAGCTTAGACCAGGACATTAAAAGAAAAAAAAATTATCAAAATTTAAGCTGAAACATCACAATCTTAACCAATATGTCAAAAAAACGAACTTTAGCCATTTTATGAAAAAAAAAGAAACGTGTTCCCTTGATTTTCTCAGTTTAAAGAAAGTGTGGAATACCTCTTTGTCCAATAAAAGGGCAGAGGATAGGGCAGTATCTTACCAAAACCTATAATCTCATCTGAAATAAATAGTCTCTCAAAATGAGGAAATCCCTACAGCAGAAATAATCAGAGTGCCCTATAAACTGAAAACGGTTATAATATGAGAATTAAAATAGGAATTGGGTTTAAAGTTGCTTCTCTTAACATCAATTCCAGACCTAGTTGAACCTGGCTGGAATGATCTTGATACATAGTGGTCACAAGTTTTTTAATACAAAATTCAATGAAATTACGGGACACATTTTTTTCATTTTTTCAGGAATTTATGAATGCAAACTTTTAGAACATTCTAGAATATTTCTAGATTTGTTTTGAAGATTATTTAGTAAATTCAAGCACAAATAACAACAGAGTGAAATAGTTTGAGCAGAAATACATAAAACATTACTAAAACAAATAAGCATCCTATATTTCCTAAAAGGCTAAAAATCACAAATAATATTCCAGGTCAATCAGAATAGATAACTTCATATAAAGAATTGGTAAGTAAGAAATATATTTATATATCTTTTTAAAAGTTTGGAACTAACTGTGGAAAAAAAATTACGGTTTTAGGTTTTCTGGCATTTTTCTAAAAAACTTTTTGCATCGATTAATAATTTTTCTTTTTAAATAAGCATAATAATTTTTAAACTCAAGAAAATTTATTGTAAATAATCACGTAGTTAAAAAAACATTGGTTCAAATATAAAATATAACAAACTCAAATATTCATTACCCTCGTTGTCATCACCACCATAATTATCATGAAAATAAATTTAAATTAATGACTGCTTATTCAACAAATACTTCAATAATACAAATACTTCAATGTAAGACTTGACATTTAGACCTGATCATTTGACAAAAGTGTTGAAAGAATATGTTAGACTACATATATAGATTTATTAAGAAAATGTAAAACACGGAAATATTTAAAGTACCTTTCAGACATTAAGCAAATTATATGAAGCAAAAATAATTATATTAAAAAGAAGCAAATTACAGAGCCTTATAAGTTCCATACAACATTACTAACCCACAAATGTCAATAAATGCTACAGTAAAGTATGGAAAACCAGAATAAAAATCTAAAGTCAAGTTATATAATCCTAATACAGCAAAATTTAAAACAATCATTAACATGACATCAGCAAACAAGATTATAGAAATGACAGTGCCATGATATTTGGAACTAACACACTTTGATGCCATTGATCGAATAATGGAAACTCCCACAGGTACAAAAGCACCAAATAAAGTTACAATTATCACTTCAACAAATGA
>JAUZNK010003346.1:0-10959 GCA_035046665.1 Euphysa ruthae | reverse complement strand
ACGTCACTAATAAACTAATTAGCACCTTTCAAAAACACTTGATTTCGAGCCTACGCTATTCCTATAAAAACCTTAAAATTTTAAATTGTAACTATCCTGATGATAGGAGTAGCATGACTCCTGAAACCTCACTCAATAAAATTTTATAACTCATGACATACCTTTTATTTCTTTTTAATTATGTAGTATGTATATATACATATATATATTTTTTTAAAGAAAGTCAAATAACATAATTTTATATTATGATGTTATTATATTTTAAGTTTACCTTAATTGGAACAGGTGTTCGAGATATCACTTTGTTGATGTCTAAATCATATAAGATAATAAAAGTTTAATTTCATTTAAACAATCACAAATAATTGTTTGCTCTTTGTAATTGGTTTGGCGAGGCAATTTTCGAATAACGTTCTAAAAACCATTCATCCTGTTAGTAACTCGATATCTGGTTATGAGTTTCAATTATTAAAAAAAAATTTTTTTTGCATGGATGCGTGTCTTAGGCGGTGACTATAAAGGCATTAGAAAAATAACTAAACCGCTACTTTGTCAGAATTTTCAAAATTATAATAATTAATTTTATAGCAAATTTTAAGTTTTCTTCCTTAGCTTAGTACCATCTGTTGGAAACATTTAAACCTTGTTGGTATTGTAGCAAGACACAGTGAACTATCATCAGAATTTCTATTATGGCTGTCAACAACTCTGAGGCATACAACATTATAACATGTGCCTTGAAAGTGTTCTGCATGATTTGGATGCATCAATAAAAGATTGTGAGAATTGGAGAAATATAATATATCAGCTGCATGTTTTAGTGGTTGACTTAAGTAAAGCCTGACAACTGCCTCCTATCAAATAGTTTTTCATTAAACTCTTTCTTTTATTTATTTGTTGACAGGTCCAACTGCAGCGTTGTTAGGTAACCAACAAACACATATTGGTGCACTCACTGGTACGACGATTGGTGGAATTGGGGGTGTTAATGGGGCAACCGTAGGCGTTAATAATATGCTTGGTGGAAGAGCTGGTTCATTATCAGCATTGGATGCAGCACCAGCAGGAACCCTTACTTCTCCAGGTTTTTTTATACGTTTAAAATAAATTTCATAGATTCAATATATTCTCAATTTAGATTGATTTAATTTTGATAATGTGGTGCTGAATGTTGTCCTTTTAAGGCTTCTACAAATATTCATTTATGCTCATTCATTAGTGATTTACTGCAAAATTAAAAAATTATACATGCCTGGGAGGATGGTGTCATGCAGAATTGAGTGGACCATTAATAAAATGTCTGATATGAAAATAAAAGTTAGTTGTTCTTCCAATGTAACAGAGGTGCGGTGAGGTGGGTTAATAAATATCAAGTCTTGTCACCCCGAAGTTGTTGCTAAGTTGTTGCGCCTTTCATTGATATCAATTAATTAGTTTAATATAAATTAAATTTTATATTTTTATTTAAAACGGTACCTTGTGCTATTTTATTCTTGGCAAGGTTGGATCTTTATTACATGATTTTAAATTGTAATTTAGTTATTTATTTATTTCAAACTTATTTTATTAAAGAGCATTAGATTAGATAACAACTTGAAAATTCAGTAAAAGAACTATTCCATTGCGGCCATTATAGTTCTGTCAATCCTAAAAAAAATGAAATGGACGCAATCAAATGTTTTGCAATACCCAACATGTGTTCCTATAAATGAGATGAGAAAATATCTAAATAGCTTTTCTGACTTTTTATTTGCTATGTTTAAAAAATGCACTGTTGATAAATTATATGTGTTAGACTATATGATAAATACCTTCATGTGATATGCAGCTAGTGAGAACCTTATATGCTTTGGACTATGATTATTGTGTTTAGATGATGTACAGCTTATGAGCAGCATTGAAAAGATTGGAGAAACCGTAGCCGGGCTCGCTGCTAAAGTTGATGACAAGCAAAAGAATATAGGTAAATTACACAACAGGATATTTTAGGATGAAAATTGCAATTTAATGATTCATATAAAAAGACTATGTGATCAATAGGTATATTTAAGAATCCAATAAAATTTATTTGAAGTCTTTTCCATACTCTGAAAAGAATGAAGCTATGGTACTTAACATTGTTCATTGATAGTTATATTGAGACTTTAGTGTGCGACTAAAGGATGAATGTAAGTTAACTATGAATGGAATAATGAAAATATTTATAGTTTATATTTTTAGTTGTGAAATTGCACGAGAACTTTTTATATTCTGTATATCTTTTGACATTTTCTGTAAAAAATATAATTGAAATCTTTATGTCCGTGACTAACAAACACACAATAGCAAGTTATAGAGATGATATTAACAGCTTCTGTGGTGCAGTTCACATTAAAATTAATTATATGAGTAATCCACTCGAATCTTGGGAGATTACGTAGAAAATTTTTGTTACGCTGAAAACAGTTTTTGATGATTTGCGTTGGCCGTTATATTAAATATTAAAAGTTCATACATTTTTATCATTCATTCTTTCATTCATTATGTTCCTTTGATTGGTTAGTAGTTGCTTTTTTAGTTTGTGCAAAATTATTCCACTATTTAAGGTCATTTTTTACCTACGCTCTACTATTGAAATTTTAGGTTCAGCACCCTAGGCTCTAATTTTATATTTGCTGAGTTAAAACAACAAGAATCAGGAAGTTATTACATTTTTGAATTATTTTATAACAGCCTTTTATTTTCTGGTGAATAGGTCTGAATGATTTTTGTTGAAGACTCTTCATTTGGTAAGAAATGCATAATCTTCATTTGGTAAGAAATGCATAATCTTCATTTATTGTTAAAGTAATTTCTGGTTGTCTGTTAGTCCATGAGTTTTCTGTGGTTAAATTTTCAGTTTAAAAATTATTTTTCTGATAATTTTCTTTCCTCTTTATTTAGAACGTGCAAAGCAAACAGCTATGGTTGGTGCTACACTTTCCAAATTAAATAAAGCCATTGAATTAATTTCATCAAAGATGGATAACACAGCACAGGCTACAGCAGCAATCGCAGCTGCGGCAGCTGGAGGAAATAATAGTAACATAGCTGTTAATAAACCTGCTACCTCAGCTGTTGCTACTACACCCAGCAGCCCATCTGCTACTTCACCTCTAGTAGGTTTGGAGGAAAAAGCTGGCAACGCTCTTCCAAATCCTGAACTTACTAAGTTAGAATCAACAATGAGTAATCTAGCAGAAAAAATTGATTCGGTAGCAGAAAAGGTTGGTGTTGGAGTTGATGCGAACGATAATGGTATACCAAATACTCCAACTGAACAACTTCAAAAACTTGCTGATGCTGATGATAAGGGAGGTGGATCCAACAAAGGTACGGCAAACCAAGGTATGGCGATTATGTACACAATAATTCTAGAATGTATTTTAGAATACCATTTTAACATCTTTTTCCTCCCAGCCTTTCAATCATCTTTTTCCCATTCTTTCTCTGATTTTTTGCATGGTGTTAGATTAGATTAGTCAATTAAGGGAGTAATGAAGACCAGTTATTTTGAAAATTTTTTGTTTGTCTTAAGCTGGGCCAAGGTAGGCAAAATCAGGCCATAACATGGAGGTCTTTTGATCCATATGTCCACCTGCCAATAATTCTCATTTGATGGTTTGGATCAAAAATCAGCCTTTTTTGACCTTTTTAAAAAAAGTTACATTCATAATAAGCAAAAAATTTTTAATGTGCTGGAGAAATGCCTAATTTATTAGGCATGTCGGCTATCTTGAAATTTTGTTAGGCTGGGCAGGCATGCCAGAACATGCAAAAAAATAAAAAAACTAAAATTGGTATTTGAAAAAATTATGTTCAGATTATGCTGAAGAAGCATTTCATTTCATTAAGCTGGAATATTGGATTATATTAGTAAGCAATATTTTTAGTTTATTGTACCATCTTGTTTTCAATAATATTCACTTCAGATAAACTTAAATAGAGTTGACATCATATAATTTTTAAATTTCGATGGACCTGCCAGTGTTTACATGTTTTTTTTATCCTTTTCTTTTTTAAATAATGTGATATATCTCTTAACTTGTTCTTGTTAAAATTTTTTGTTACTTTCAAAAAAGTTAGTAGCTAATCAGTAGTTTTGAAGTCTGTCGGTCAACACAATATGTAAGTTGAAACAGGTCAACAAGAAAAGGTCTTAAGTAAACAAATGTTTGTTGTAGGTATGATGGCCATGAAAGAAGCAATTGAAAAATTAAAAAATGAAATAGTTAAATTGAAGTCAAGTAGTTACAATAAAGATAGCAATGGTGATTTTGACCTAAGCCAAATCGCTAAAATGTTTTTACTTCTACAAAAGACTCAACCGAATCCTTTACAACAAGCTATTAATGGTTATTCACAATCGGTTAAAATTGCTTCTGCCCCCGTTGCCCCACCTGATACAGAAACTGCTGCTGCTATTATTGCTACAGCCACAGTTAACCAAGCTTTAAATGCTATTAAAAATGCTGCTAAAGCAACAGGACTTTCTGGCACAGCTCTTGGCACTGCCTTGTCTTCTCAGACATTAACCACCCAAAATAGCCCCCAGGGTTCTTTAGACCAACTGACAAACCTTATGAAAGCAGCAAACGGTTTAGGGGATGATAAAATTGATACTGCTGGTGTTAATGTTAATGCTAATGCTGACAATGAAAATAATCAAATTAAACCCAAAGGTGGAAGTGAGAAAAATGGTAATAAAAATTATGGAAGCAGTGGCGGCAATAGCAACCGCAATAGTAGTGTTGGGGACAGTAGCAGTAGTCTTGGCAGTAGCCAAGGTGGTGGTGATAATATTGGAAGCAGCAGTGGTGATGGTGCTGGTAAGGGCAGTGATGGTAGTAGTAGTGGTGTTAAAGGTGACAGGAAGAATTCTTATGATTTTTCAGCATACTCAGCTGATGGAAACAACACTCCTCCTTCAGGACTTGTTGACAGTATAATTGCTCAGCTACTTGGCCATTCTATCCCACTTAATGGAGAAGGATCATCTCCATTGTATCAGTTAGTAAATCCATCCCAGGCTAGTAATTCTCTAGCAAAAGTAGGTGACCCACTCTCACCTGCATATAGTTTAGGTATTTCTGCAGGGCTGGGTGGGGCTCCTCTACCTTCAACCACCCACTACACAGGTTTATTTCCTTCTGTAAGTGGTGCAATGGGGGTAGCTGGTTTGCCAGGAGAGTTGACGACTGGTTTGTTTGAAGGACAGGATTACAATAAAGAGCCTAGTAACTTCTCTAATAAAAGAAAAGTTGATGATTTTACTACTGGGGTATCAAATCATTATGCAACAGATTCTGTTTCTAATGATCTCTATGATGCATTAAAACATTACAGTGCTGATCCCTTGAACGTGAATGGTGTTGACAATCGGCTTGTTAATAAATTGAGTTTTGATTGGTTGAACAATGTATCAACCGGAGTAACACGTTCAAATTTAAATCATAAAGCAAGTTCAATTAAACGTGGTGCATCACCAGCAGCAGCAGCTGCGAATATTGGGGAAGCTTTAAAGAATGTGGGAGAAGTTATACAAGAACCCATTGATAGGTTAGTTCTGGCATTTTCAGTTTTATGTTTTTATGTTCATTCATTCATTTATGGTCTATATATTTTCTCGGTCAACTGTATCTATGACAACGTAATGTATTATACATATATCTGTAGTCATAAATAAATGCTATGAGTATGCGCGAACAGAAAAATTAACGAAGTTTAAATGTAAAGGAATTAATTTTGATCTTTGTCAAACCGTTATTTTTAAATTTTACACTTATTGCTTATTTAATCATATCAAGTGCTTTACGAATTTTTAGAATTTGGACTTTATTTTTAACAGACTTTCACATTTTTGGACTAAATTTTCAGCAAACTTTAAACTTTTTGCTAAACAAGAAATTATTTGATTCATATTTTAAAAAAACTTTACATTCATTTCTCTCGAATTGGTTTTAAAATTCTGAGACATCAAATTTTTCCATACTTATTAATATTAAAGGCTGAAAGAATTTTAGTTCGAAAAAATTAAGAACATTAAATTTTTTTAATAGTGTGATGGCAGGTTTATCGTGGATGTCATAAAATTTTATACTCTTTCGTGTTTTAAGAAGACCTACAAAATTTTATTTTGCGAAAAAGTATTATCTGGTGAGAAAAGCTTTTTCAAAAGAGATTTCTTTTTTTTTTTTTTTTTTTATGGGATTAAAGTCTTTAAAGTCTAAAATTTTTTTAAATGATCATGAAATAAAACTTGCAATCTCAGCAAAAATATAATGACTCCATATAATTTTTTCATTTTTTTTTTTTGCCACAAAGGTTTATGACATTCACGTAAAAGTCCTGTGATTTTTTTATTTTCTAATTGACTATTTAATTTTTTGTTAATTTTTTTTTTACCTAAGAAATAATTATCATCCTTTTTCCTTGTATATAGCAATATAAGTGGTGTTAAAAATATTAAAAAAAAAATTTAGTTTTAAATTTTGGTTATGTAAACTTGAATTGATCATTTAAACATCGCAGTCGCAAAACCTCAAAATATTTTAACTATTGCTTTAAATAGTTATGATTGGCAGTTTCTTCAAAAATTTTCGTTTATTAATTTTTTTTTTCTTGTTTTTACTGGAATATCCTGATATAAAAGCACAGTGTAGTGTCTGCTTAAGGTGGCGTTTTTAGAAGAAAGAAATTTTTTTCGGACTCTTGGTTCATTTGGTCGCTTTTCTTCAAATACATTTTTTTGAGAAACTTTAAATGTGAAAACGCAAAAATTTTTGAAAAAAAATCCATGTTTATCAAAAGTAGACTCAAAAGTTTTAGATGCAAATACTTCCATGTCTAGGTAAAAGGAAGCAAGTGACATTTTCAAAAAAATTCTGCAAAAGGCACTAATTTTGTGGATGTGATATCAATAAATTGGAACAAATAAAAATTTATTAATATAAATTTTATTGTTTGCTTACGATGAATTTTAAACATGAGATTTTTTTTGGTGAATACTTGTTAAGATTAAAAAAAAGAAAAAAAGCAAGAAGAGTATTGATTTATATATATTAAAAATAATCCCTGAAAAAGATTTTTTAAGAAACTAATTTTCGAACAATAGAATTAATGGACAATAGTATTAATGGACAATAGAATTAATGGACTGTTCCAAGAAGACGAAGGTTAACTTTAAGCTAAAATTGAATTGGGCGAAGAAATAATTTTATCAAAAATAATAAAGATGGTTTCCCTTGTAGTGTTGTGTTGACAGTTAAAAAAAGAAAAAAGTAAACATGCTCACAAAGTAAAAAAATTAAAACTTGTCTCCCTATTTCAATCATTTTTATATTTTTTGATTCGCTAATATCTAAAAGAGATTCACTAATTGCAAGTAGCTAATTCAAACCGTGATAAACATCACGCTTTGCTAACAACTACCAATAGTTAGGTGTAATAAAATAACCCAAACAAACAACGATTTGTTCATTCATTTCATCACCTGAAGCACATATCAAAATATCAATAACATAAAATATTATGTGTACGCAGGGCGTACGACTGTACAACTGTTTTACGTTATTGGCATACAGTTTTTGTTGAACAACACTTTAAAATAAGGTGTACGGAGTCTCGTACGCCAGGTATAATTTTCACAACAAGGCCTGAAGTAGTTGTAAATTATTTTGGTAAATAAAAGCAAGTGGCAAACATGATATTTATTTATATATTTATTTATGATTAACATTAATTAATTAATTGATATCAATTAATATTATATAATTAATATTTTATATAAACTATTTTATATTTATATATATTTTATACAAGCTTTCCTTTTTAAATTGAACAATAGAGAATGTGTCAAAATATTAGAATGGAGCATTTTGTTTCTCTAAATAATACACATGTGTCACTCCAAGTTTTTTTCAACTAATCAATCAACTTGTATCATAAAAACAAGAAAAACAGAAAAAAGGATTAAAGCATCTGACTTCTTTGCATATATTCATAAAACCATGGCCCATAATAAATTTTTTCTTCTAGATTATAACTTAAGAAGAATATTTATAAGTAAGCAATTTACCCAGAGGTTAAAGTAGGTTATCAACGATACCGCCAAGTCATTGCAAAATTAAATATCAGATTGTGAAATTGGAGAAGAAGAATGCGAATCATGCATTGAGTTTGAGAAGCACCAGCATGGCAATGATGATATTGGTCAATGCAACCAATGAAATGAATGGAAACAATATGTTGAGAATGCACAAATTATTGGTAAACCATACAAAACTGATGTAACTAAGAAAGCAGATAATAAAACTGTGTATTTTTCCACTGATATGCAAAATGTTGCAAAGTTGCCATGGTTATCTGGAGTAAAAACTGTTGTATTTACAAAACGTCTAGTAGCATTCCATCAGACATTCACACCACTTGAAAAAAAAAAAGAAAATGGATTCCGCCGCCCTGTTGGTTTAATCTAACATGAAGGTATAACTGGACGCAATGCAGAAGACGTAGCAGCACATATATTAACC
This sequence comes from Euphysa ruthae, assembly GCA_035046665.1. Taxonomy (NCBI): domain Eukaryota; kingdom Metazoa; phylum Cnidaria; class Hydrozoa; order Anthoathecata; family Corymorphidae; genus Euphysa; species Euphysa ruthae. Next base: position 2,410 of record JAUZNK010003346.1, on the reverse strand, counting down.
TGATCCAACACCCTACCTATCGTGATTTCTCTGACCTTGTTTTTTGGGCAGATCATTGTTTGGCTCAAAACAAAAATTGGACATTACATACTACTTTGTCATGCTTTAAATGCCAAAGATTGTCCACAATCGATAATGAAAAAGTATTTTATCAAGGGACATACTTTCATGTCAGCCGATTCATCTCATCGTTCAATTGAAAAAGGAATGCGATTGGTCAAAAATGTTTACGATTTTCCAGATTTTAAAAAGTAATTGAGTCAAAGGGAATTCCTGTCCTTATGTGATTTTCAGACTTCAAGCAATGGATCAATAGGATGAGTGTAGGAAAGTATGCTGGTTGTGAACTAACTGTGTAACATACTTATTGTAAAGCTTATAAAGGGGGAAACGAAAATGTTTTGGAAGGAATCAGTGAGTGAAGAAGAAGATTTTAAATAAGCTGATTTTCTCAAGAAAAAAGCTGTTGTAAGCATTCAATTTCCAGCAGAAGCTAACATTCATGCGAGAGGTCTACCCCTTTCAAAAAAAGAATCCATCTTCAGAATCCAAAGTTATGCCCATCAATACCAAACAACAGAAAAGAATTTTGGAGTAATTTATTATCGTGACATGATTGATAAGTATAAATAAACAGATTGAAACTAGAATAACTGATGTCCATATTAAAGACCAGCATATAGTACTATATATGGTTTATGTCGTTTAAATGTAAAAATATTTAATTTTTTGCAATTTTTTTGAAAGTGTTACTTGCTTCCAGATGTTATAAAAAAAATTACTCATAATAATGGTAAAAAGAAGCAAGTTACAATTAAGGCATAAATAAATGTAATTTCACAAAAAAGTTTGCACGACTTAAATTGTTTCACCTAATAATGTAATAAAATAGTAAAGTTACAAAAAAAAAAAAAATTTCTCACGAGCAGGCACAGGCTAGCTAAAATTACTTTTTGTTGAATATCTCAGTTTAAAGGCGATGTTACTCATTTCCTTTTACCGCAATATGGCAGAATGCAGACACTGCTCCAGCTATAGAATATTATTTTCAAAGCTTGGTAATATTCCGAATTATTTATTTACAAAAAAAATAACCTTAGAAAATGTAACTATAAAAAAAAGAGGAAAATAAGTCTCCGAAACAATTTTTTACGTCCTCAAAAAGTTTTGGGTAGATAACTATTTTTAAAATAAACTTCTTTTTGTGGGGGTTGTTTAGTGTTTGGATTTAGTCTTATATCAGATTATTGGACAGTCTATAAGTCCTAAAATATCGCATTATTTATTTGTTTATATTACAGTTTAAACCAAGCTCTGACAAATACTGGCGAGCAGATTAAGACAGCTGCAAGTAATGGAGCTGACACTCTGGCAAACTCTCAAGAACAAATTAAGACAGCTGCAGCCAATGGAGCACTTGCGATTGCAAATGAATTATTGCCTACTAAAGCTCCTGTTAATATTCAACCAATGCAAGATTCTCAAAGCGTTCAGTCATCTAGCGTAGAACCAGTTTTAGTGTCATCGCAAGTAATGAATGATCCACAAGGAAGCAGCTACATTAAAAATATTCCAGAAGATCCATTTAGCACAACGAATATGTACCCAACGAAATTTATACAGAGTAATAAGCAATTTCTTAAAAATTCAATGAAATCCTCATCATCTGATGTACCAAAGATAAATTTAGGAGATATTTTTGCTCCAGAAAATTTAAATTCTTTACTTAAAACTCTTGAAGGAAGCAAGCAAAATATTGAAATTGTGGATAACATGCCGTCAAATTTTGCAAGGCTTCTTTCTGACGCACATGCAGACGATTTGTTACATGCTTTGGAACAACAGCCTACAATACCTGCACAAATATCTGCAGATAACCAAGAGAAGAATATACTGCAGTTTATTAAACAAACACCAGCTATCACCTTGGTTGACATGCTGTCAGACAGTATTGCAAGCTCATTGTTAGGCAAGCGAGGCGAAATCACAAGTGTGAAAGAATTGTCCTCTGAGCAGAAAATAGCCGTTAAACAAGAATTAATCCGTATGTTTTCTGATGATAAAGAGAAAAATTTAAGTTTACAGTTTACAGTTGAAAAACTTCCTGGGAGAAATAAAATGGCTAGATGGCAGGAAGAGAGACATATCATACCAAAACCTAATGATAATAATCAACGAAAATCACTTGTAGAGACTGGAAAGCATACCAAGCTTAAAAGGTAATTTTATGACTGTTAGGTAAGCTTTAGTTAGACTTAATTTATCTCTCTGAAGATGACTTTTGAAGTTATATTTTAATATATTTTTTATTTACTTTCATTCAAGCATCTAATTTTATTTTATTCCTGCACACTAACCAATATATCTGCTTTATAATTACCACAAACTGAATTTATAAATGTGTATATAT
>JAUZNK010003345.1:0-10960 GCA_035046665.1 Euphysa ruthae | reverse complement strand
GTAATGTATGTAATATACGTAATGTATGTAATATACATAAATTACGTGATGTACATACATCACTTATGTTATGTATATAATGTATGTGATATAGGTAATAGTGTGATTTATTTAATGTGTGTAATGTATGTAATTTATGTAATGTATATACTCAGGTTCGAATTCTCCTATATTATTACAACCATCCTCCCCTTCCCTGTCACCAGCCCTTCCCCCTGCCTTTTCTTTCTCCTTGCAGTTCCCACCATGGTTTCTGATAATTTGGATGTGTTAACTAAATTTTTCATGAAAAATTTTAATCTTACTAAAGTTAAAGAAATTTGATTTTTGATAGTTTTTTGTTTAGCAATGGAAGTGATTCAAAGGCTTGGAAACGGGGCTTGATTTTATCTGAGAGTCAGAACTATGCACGAAATATGATGGAAACTCCTTCAAATCATAAATACCCGTTATTGTTTGCTGACAAGATTGTTCAACATTTCTCTAATTCACCTGTGCAGTTGTATATAAGGTGAATTTTATTATTTTAGGATATTTTTTTGTTGGGCTTCAGGAGTTACTTTTTATATATATTAATCATTAAATCATGCATCTATATACCATTTTTTTTAAAAACTTTTGGAGGTAACAAGTCATTTGTTTTACGATATGTATGAATTGAAAATTCCATTTCCTTAACATTTTTAGGACTCCTCTCAAAGCCTATAAAACTGTCGATATTCATCCATTATGTGTTTTCTCAGTAACTACTCGGGCCTGAATACCGTAATTTTGATACTGGGCCTGAATTCTGTCAGTTTGGTACTGGGCCTAAATACTGTAATTTTGGTGTTGGGCCTGAATACTGTAATTTTGGTACTGGGTACAAATACTGTCATTTTGGTGTTGGGCCCAAATACTGTATTTTTAGTGCTGAACCTGAATTTTGGGCCTCAAGTCAACATTTTTGAAATTTTCTCAAAATCATCTCATTACGTTTTTAAAATTTTGCATGAAGTTAAAGGGCCATAGGGAAAATCTTTTGAGTCATATGGCCACCTGCTGAAAATTGTTTCTTTTGATTATTCATTTAAAAAATGTTTTCATGCCCAGCTCCTAGGACTTGAGACTTTGTTTTTTTGAACCTAAAACCAACAAGTTAAAAGTTTTCTCAAATTTCTGTTATTAATTTTTTTGAAATTTTTCATGAAGTTAAAGGACCATTGGTGAAGTCTTTTGACCCATGTGAACATCTTGAAAATTTGGGTGCTTGGGTCAGATTTTTGACTGGAAAACTACAAAAATTAATGTTTTAAACACTCTTATGTTTTTGAGGAATTAAGTATTTACCAGCTCATTATAGAAGTAGAACCTTTTATTTTGTTGAAAATTTCTAGGTTTTTCATAAAATAAATTTTCCAGGGAATCCATTTATCACTGTATATATTTTTCTTTCTGAAGAATGTTTTATTTTTATTAAATTAGAATATAGTTTTCGATGCTCTCTCAAAATTCCAAGAAATTTTCTATTATTGGAGACTGCTAGCAGCAAATCTTGGAAATTCAATTTACAAGAAAATTTGTTTAAAAATCCTCAAAGATCAAACCTTAACAAGTCTTTCTAAATCTTTATTTGTTGAAGAAATTCAACAAAACTTTTTAATGAGTTTCATTGGGTTAAAATCTAACCTTTTATGGTAAAAAATTTCCCGTTTTCTTGAATCTTGATGAAATTTGCATTTTCATCAAAAAATTGGTAAGTGTACTGTAATTTACATTAAATACACTTGACCAAATGTTAATTTTGCTCAAGCTAGCTAAATTGTATGCTAAATATATCTTCAATGTAAGAATTTTGTTTGGGACCAAATTTGTGATAGTGTCATTGCTGTAAGGTTCAATAACTAATATTTTGAAATGTTATTAAAGATCAGTTTTGTTGCTTTTTATTCAAATTAATCATTATTATTCCTTAAATCATTAAAATAAAACAAAAATAATTTTTAAGCTTTAAAGCCATGAAACAATTTATTTTGATAGTTTTCATTTAAAATTTTGGGGCCAGGTTTTCTTCATTTTGACTTTAAAATACCATGTCATGAAAATAATTTATTTACCAAGGGAGAGATATCTTATTTTTGCTTTTAAAAGTATTGAGTAAGTGTCAAACGTACAAAGTTCTAGTAATTTCCCACTCAATTGAAGAGTTCTAAAGATAACAAGTAGTGCTCAAGAGAGGCCTATTTCTCCCTCTCTTTTCCTACTCTCTCACTGTTGTAGAGATTAAAAGTTTAGATGGTATTTTGAAAATTATGTTTAAAAAATCATGGGGTAATCTTTTATTTAGAGATGAGGAATGGGCTGCTGAAAAGAAAATGAATTGTTTTCTTTCTGTGGGGAGAGGTTCATCAAATTCTTCAGTGTTTGTAGAACTTCATTATCACGGGAGTGACAGTTCGCAACCACCCATTGTGCTTGTTGGTAAAGGTGAATAACTACTTTTATTGGACTACTGGATTTTCCATCCAAGGTGATATGTTTTTTTTCCATCCAAGGTGATATGTTTTTTTTCTATGAGTCTGTATGTCTTCTTTAATTATTTTTTCTCAGAAGATATTTATTAGATTTTTTTTTTCATTTTTGTATTGTGGTAGGCATTTATTAAAATCAGGCAGTTAAGGCCATGAATTTTCGATTTTTCCCACATATAAACATTTTAGGCCAATAAGCAGAATTTCATAAAATTTCCTTCAAATCCATTCATTACGTTTTTTTATTTTTTCAAATTTTGCATGAAGTTAATAGACCATAGAAGGCATCTTTTACCTTATCAGGAAATCTTTAAATAATTCTTGTACCTGCTTAGTAAAACATAGAAGAAAATTTCTGTCTTATATGGCAGTTTTTAATGTCTTTGATTTATTAATAATTTAAATTTGGTTTTCCCATTCCTATCAGAGCCTGTGTAAGCTTGCACATAAAGTCAATTGTAAATCGATAGCAATAGTGTAATTATTAACAACTTATTTTTCTCAAAAATGTCTGAAAATATTGTTTGATAATTGTTAGCTATTTTGAAAATTTTATCTAGACTAGAACTCAGCCCCCTAAACAAGTTTTAACATCTTCCTACGTCATTGAAAGTTTAGATTTTCAATAATTTTACAGTATGTCTGTCATTTTAAGTATTAGGCTTAGTTCTCAAAATTTCCAAAGGTTACATCTATTTCCTTAAAGATCCTTTTTTTTAACTTATTGGCTATCAAAGACTAATTTTGAGTCATATGACAAATCACCAAAAATTATCGCTGTTAGGATCTGGAATCTTGATGGACTAATATTGATTTTATTTGATAAACTTTCTTATAAATTTACACTTTCATTTTGCTCGTATTTTTAGATATATATTTATAAAAAAAAAAATGAAAGTTTCTCGGCACTTGGTTAAAAACTTTTTTAGAGATAAGCAAGCTAAATCTAATTAAAAAAAATATATTTCATTGAAAAAAAACCCTTATTGACAAAAAATCAAAAATATTTATTATTTTTTGTTATTTAAATTTTAAATTACTAAATATACATATTTTTTTTTAAATTACTAATTAAAATATTGATTTTTTTTTTTAATTATTATTAAAATATTTAATTTTATTAAAGGAAAGAGTAAAAAATTTCACTAAGTCAAATTAATTTTTTAAAAATATATATATTTTGAAGTCATATAAAAAAATATAGAAAATAATTGATTTTGGTAAAAAATTTTAATTTAAATTCAAGAAAAAATCACAAATTTTCATGTTGGTTGAGATGTAAAATTTTCCGAAAACTGGCAGGCAATGCCCAACACTCTGGCTAGGGTTAAGTATTAATGTATCATATATTTGATGTTTTCACAAATTATTATGCATGGAAAATTTTGAAGAATGTGCTTATTTAAAGTAATATTGGTATTATTTGTTTTTAGGTGTTACATTTGACAGGTAAACTTTTTGCTAGTTTATAATATCTTGAAAGTTCTCGTATTTGTTCTTGGTTTTTAATATTATATTAAAATTCTGGTATATTAACTTACTAATAGAATAAGCAAAAATATTTTTGACCCCCGGCATAGTAAAATGAGGGCCCTATGAATTTGCATCTGTTTGTCTGCTGGTATGTATATCTGTAATCATTTTTTCTTAGAAATCTTTAAAAATATATTTTTTCTATTTTTTTTTTCTCAAGACATATTTTCGAATTATGTTATAGAACATTATCTCTAATAACTACAACTGCCATTTTAAAGTTATCTTGCTGATTACCCAGATTCAAACACAAGCAATTTTGGCTTAAAATTTAATTTTAAAAAATTTCATTTGCATGATAATTTTGACAAAATCACTCCAGTACCTGAAAATAGAAGCTTTCATTGGACATAGAAAATGAGTATAACAAATATAAATACAATATTGACAAATAAGTGAACTTAAAAATCTGCCTTTCCTCCCAATGCAGGTCTATGAAAAGCAATAAACAAAATGATAACATATCCTAATAGAATGTCTCAAACTTAGCATAAAAATGTAGCTTCGTGTTTGAAATTATAAAGTTTTCTAAATAAGATACCGGAATAAGCTACGTAAAGAAAACCAATATGATGAATCCATCTATAAATATGGTGGATTGCTGAAATGAAAAAATTACCCAAAAGTGAAACAAAATAAACCTGATATCTTACTATAAGGCAAAACAAGCAAATCATGCCTTCTCATCAACATAATATGCATATTATGCATTGGTTTAGATTTGAAATTTACAAAAATATAAACATAAGCACAACAATTACTCAAAAATGTGATGCTCTTTGCTGAAGCGATTATACAAAAAATATACATTCAAAGTTAACTCTCATTTTCATAGACGCAATTGCAGTGTCTAACTTAAACTTTCAAGCGTTGCAATTGCATAGAAACCAGCCGAATAAAAAAAAATGCTCTAATTCCTAAGTTTTTATCCAATGTCTGTCGGCTATTTTAAAAATCATAAAGTTAAAAAAATAAACTTTAATTTTAGATGAATATTTGTAGGCAGAGTTTTTCTGGTGCATCATTTTCTTGGTTTATGTCGCTGTTTACCATAAATTTATTAGAATTTGTTTTGTTTTGATATAAGTAAAAGGAGCTGAAATTGGTTTTTCTCTTAAATGACTGAAAATCGTGTTGGCTGCAAATCTAGAATTTTCTTATGATTTATTTCTTGGTTCAAATTCTGAAAAAATTAAATCTTACTTTTGAATTTAAGGTTATTTTAAATCAAATTTCAGTGCTAACAAAATAAGATTTTCATGAATGTGTTTTATTCATTTACATTCCTATAATTTTACGGTCTTTAATATTTTTTCACATAGGATAGGCAAATTTTGATAACCTATATTGGTATTTTTTCAGCGGCTTTATAACTTTTTTATACACCGCTAGCATGCCATTTCCTTACTATACTCTTTTAAAGAATGTTTTGTAAATAAGTCATTCTTAACAATAAAATTTTAAACTTTTTAGTGGTGGAATTTCAATCAAACCAAGTAATGGAATGGGCTTAATGCGTGGTGATATGGGTGGCGCTGCATGTGTTATTGCAACGTTAGATGCTGTGGTTAAGTTAAATCTCCCAGTTAACCTTGTGGTTTTAGTTCCTTTGGCTGAGAATATGCCATCTGGCAGTGCTACAAAACCTGGTGATGTTTTTACAGCAATGAATGGTAAAACCATAGAAGTTAGTGTTATATTTGTTTAATTTCTAGCCAGTCAAATTAAGTAACAAGAGAAATTTATTGGATAAATAAATAATTGAATCTTACCTTGTAAAGGTCAAATTTTAAGAGTCGGATTTTTTTTTTCAATAAAGGTATTTTATTTCAAAAGATGGATATTCATTTACTCTTTTTTTTAAATTATATCTAGAAAATTATTCCTTGGTTTTGATTTAAGTTTGCTATTAAGATGCTATGACCCATTATGTCAGCAACATACTGTTTATTTCCAAGAATTTTTCTCGTATACCAGTAGCTGTAGATCTCCTTATAATATTACATGTAAAATTTTTAATTTGAACACCTTCAAACACACTAGTTAGAGCTAGAGGTCTAGCTTCAAAACTTAAATAAATTTTTCATCATTCTTTTCTTTATGATGGTGCAAAGATTTTTTTCAATTGAGTTTTCATTTAACGTGTATGAAATATACATATATAATATACAATATACATTACAATTATTCTAATGACATTATCATGACATTATAATGGAAATATACTGTATTTGTTTATAAAATATATTCTTCTAAAATTAATATGCAATATGTAAAGATTATATAAATAGAACTTATAGCTTTATAATTACATTATTGCCAAATTCACAGCTAAAAAAATCCATTCCAACCCCTATATTTTCAAAAAGTTCCAGCCCAAGGATTTTTACAAAAACAGGGATTTAAGAAGGATTGATAGCAGAGTTTCACATAGAAATTTTTAATACACAGAGATAGACAGGCAGATACACAAGAGAAAATTTATAGCATCTATTTTTTATTTATTTATTTTTTTTTTTTTTTTGGACTAACAGCAGGGGAATCAACATTATCATAAGCATCTGGTGAATTTTGCTCAATCATCAAGAATATTTGCACAATTATGATGAAAATGCTTTTTTTAAATTATTTAATGAAATAGCAACACAAATTTACTATACTCTCATTTAGGTACCGTTATTCACAAAAGCTATTCCACAAAAAGTTCATGCAGAAATTATTTTTACCTAATTCTTTGACATCAAAAAGTTAAAATTTAATCTGGAAATACCAATACTTTTTGCAACTTTGTTATAAGTTTTTCTCCATGCATGCACTTTAAGCTTCAAATTCAGCACTTACATTGGAGTAGCTAGATCTACATAATCATTAATTAGAAAATCGCAGAAGTGAAGCCAACTACTTATGGATTATTCTTGCTGCAATCTTCCTTGGTTTGCAATAAATCATAAAATACTCGTTTCTAAAATTTTTGATATCAAAAATCTTCTCCAAAGAACGGATGCTGTCAAAATTCAATGCCAAAAACATTTTTCTAACATCTTTAATTATCTGGTCCATTGACGTTCTGCTACCACCATTTGCACTGATGAGAAACACCTCACAGTCTTTCAGAATTTTGCTAAGTACCTATTTCTAAATTTTTGATATTGAATGAAATTACAGAGTATGATTTTCCCTCTGAGAGAGACACTTGAACGTGCTCGCGCACTTCACTTGCCCGTCAGAGCTTAGACTTGGCTCGAAATATCGAAAGCCTTGTTTCATCTTTATGCATTGAAAAACTTTTTATTTTTACACACTAAATATATTCGATCCTTTAAAGTAGGGTAGCCATTTGGTAACTTTTTTATTTAATTCTGAATGAAATGCACATGCTTTTATAAATTTTATGTCAGCCAGCCTTATGTGCAAAAGATAATGTTTATTTTTATTGGCGTAGATTTCTGAATACGACACTCTTCTTCCTCTTAATAATAGATTTTTTTTTACTTCATTCGTAACAAGAATTCACCCAAACGAACACGATGTACAAAATTTTTTCTTTGTTCCAACTAAAACTACCCGGTTATCAATTTATTGATGTAATATCTGCGCACTTCATTCATAGTTTATCAGTGTCTTTTGTAGAATTATTAGGCATTTCTATGAATGGGTTCTTTTGCATAAATACATCAAATATCAAATTCTTTAACTATGTAAGTATTTATTCTGCCTTTGACAAAGAAACATTTAAGGCACGGACAGGTACAAAAATTGTCTTTTGTGACAATATTTCCATTGTGATTCTTTGATACAATACACACAAGAATAGGAAAAAAATAGAAATAAAAAATGGTTGTTAATTCCTGTAGAAATTCAGTCTACGAAAATTATCAAATGAACTCAGAAATAATTCTTAAATTTTATGCTTAAAAGGGTTGTAGCTTTTATGGTTTTTAACATTAGCAGGTGGTGAGTTCCAAATTGAGGGACCTTTCTATGACAGACAGTTCTTACACATGTTCTATGTAGGGGAGCATACAATTTCAAATTACTATTTTTGCAATGGAGTTAAAGGGTTTTCGGATAGTTTGAATATTTCAAAAAAGTAGTTAAAGTTACGGTTGACGCAGAATTTAAAAGAATGGGCATCATCTTTTGCGTAAATAGAAAATTAAACAACATATTTAATCATTTTCTATCTATATATCAAAGAAAAAGCGGTTAGGGTGTTATAATAATTATTTAATAGGCTTATATGTGATTATTTAATCAAATGTATCAACCCTTTTTAATACTAGTGGTTATGTGAGTTGATCTTTTACAGAAAGTAATGTAAATACAAATATAAATAGAGGGTAGGGGCACATATAAGGGTACAATTACATTTATTTATTCTTTAATAAAGGAAAAAAAATCTTTTTTGATTTTTCATCAATCTATAAGTTATTCTTCAAGTAAAATAAACATAATTTTATCCTACCCTTACAATGCAATAAATGACAAAGTATGCAAGATTCTAAAAACTTTGTAATCAACAAATAAAAAATTAAAGTATTAACCAATATTAATACTAAGCATTAGTCGTTTGGAACCTTCATCAATCCATTGCGAATTTTAACATTTTATTGACTAAATAGATGATTCAAATTCTTTACAGATACAGATTCCATGCTTCTGTAGTTGAAGTTTGAATCACACGTTTTGTCTATAATTTGTTGTTTGATGAAACACAAGCTGGCTTATTCGTACCTGAAATCTTTGCAGGATCACCATAATAAAAGGATGATACGTTTAACTGTTTCCTTTTAATTATTATTTTTACTTGATCGTTGCTTTTATCTTCCATCGTATTATATTATTTTTTAAACACTGCTGGCTTATTTTCACATGTTTTATATTATAACAACTATAGAATATTGCACAATGTAATGAGTGACAATCGAAATAAACAAAAACATTCTTTTGTAAAATTTCTTTAAATGATTTATGTAAAAATAACAAACAGTATTTTTCCTTTTAAAATATTTAAATAATTAATTCTTATATTTATAATTTAAAAAACAATAAATATGCTCAATGGAAGAAAGTAATGTTGTTATTTTGTTTTTCATTAATGAATAGTGTAATAAATTTGATAACCGAAGAACAAGAGTTATTTTAAACTGTTAGATACTTACTTGATTAAAGGATTATAAAAATATATATATAAATAACAAATTTGACTTCAGGTACATTGGTTTAAAAATAATAATTAAGGTTTTGATTTATTCTTTTTAGTTTTTCTCATATTTGCCGATCATTATAATTGGTCTGAACTGAAGTTTTCCAATCACTACATAGAAATTATTGATCGCTGATCGGCTGCTGTTTCGAGCGCTGAAAGTTTGCCAATTTAAAAAATTTAAGCAATTCAGAAATAATAGGAAAAAACTTGCTAAAATGATGTTAGAGTAGACAAAAATATTTCCTAGAAGAACAACCTAAAAGTGTAATTCTATTTGATACCAATAAACAATGTAACTCTAGGTATCTTTAATTTAACTTTTAGGTTGACAACACTGATGCCGAAGGGAGATTAGTGTTGGCTGATGCTTTGTGTTATGCCAACAAGTTTAAACCTTCATATATTATCAATGTGGCCACTCTTACAGGTGAGAATATGTAATCTTATGTAAGCAAGTTAAAACTTTACATATCAAATTACTGAGAAGACTAATTTTTAGTATTAGATTTGCTCACAATCAAAGCGGTAGTATTTCCCAGGTTCACCAATTTTTTGCATTTAATGTACATATCATATCATATAAAAGCAGGAATAAAATTTCTCTAGAATTTGATATTTATTATTATTTTTTTTTTTTTTTCAGGTGCTATGGCAGTTGCTTTAGGATATGGAGCTACTGGAACATTCACTACCAATAATCATCTATGGTCTTGTTTGCATAAGGTTTTTTTATATTTGTCTATAAAAGATTAATTTGAGGGGATATCTATGCAGTACTAAATTGATAGGTTTCTTTAGATAAAAAGTTGAGGTAAATAACACGGAATAATCTAGGTACATAAATTCAAAATAAAAGATGCTAAATAGGGAAATTTAGATTTTTACGTGTTTTATTGGTGTAAATTACTGAGCAAGCAGTGTAAGAAAATCAAAAGTTATTTCAATACAAGTAAATTTACATTTTTTATACAACAGCCCCTCTCCCTGTGAGCTGTTTATATATAGAAAAAAATAATTACAATATTAAGAATTTTATTAAGAGATGAAAATATTAAATTAAAATTTTCTAGATTAAATTTAAAAGACAAAAGCCAAACTGCAAAATCTTGTCAAAAATTAAAATTTTAGTTGTGATTAGAGCCAAAATAAATAGTTTATAGTAATTTACAGCTTCAATCAGAAAATTAACCATCAAAAATACTCATTTAAATATAATTCTGCTTCTTTTTTTTTTCTTACAATGTTTTTTGTTATGAAATAGTCTTTCAGAACTTTAGAAAATTTTTTTCCTTGAATCCAGCTTTTACCCTGAAGTACTGATATCCCTTATTCTGTTGAATTTGTAATACTGATATCTCTTATTCTTTTAAATAGGAAATACTGATATCTCTCATTCTCTTAATTAGGAAATACTGATATCCCTTATTCTCTTAAATATGAAATACTGATATCTCTCATTTTTTTAATTAGGAAATACTGATATCCCTTTTTCTCTTAAGTATGAAATACTGATATCCCTTATTCTCTTAAATATGGAATACTGATATCTCTTTTTCTCTTAAGTATGAAATACTGATATCCCTTATTCTCTTAAATATAAAATACTGATATCCCTTATTCTCTTAAGTATGAAATACTGATATCTCTCATTATTTTAATTAGGAAATACTGATATCCCTTTTTCTCTTAAGTATGAAATACTGATATC
>JAUZNK010003344.1:581-10961 GCA_035046665.1 Euphysa ruthae | reverse complement strand
AAATATATATATATAAATAAATATATATATATATAATTATATTTTAATTATTGTTTTTTTTTAATTATTAAAAATTTTCTTCATTATAAGCTCACAAAATTTTTTATTATGTGACTATTGTGACATTCTGTGACATGCTACAGTACACTAGTGCTATGTATTATTATATGAAGTAGCAGCATAAGTGTGAGAAATTGTTTGTTACATACAATTATAAGGGAATCTTAACCCTAGTAAACAGCAGTTGTTCTACAGGTAATAATAACGATTCATAATGATCAGTGGAAATAAACCTTTGCTACCTAGTATTTCATCAAAGCATTTAATCAGAAACACAATGGAAACAGAACATTTTTTATATGTCTAGTGACACTCTATTTCAATTCTGGAAAAAGAACTCTAAAGCAAAAGCAACAGCCACAACATGTAACCAAAATAAAGTAACACATACACACTAGAAATCCTTTTGAATTTTTCAGAAATGATGTTTTTTTGCTTATTTCGATACCTCTTGAGAAAAGTGATATACCCAAGAGGTTATGTTTTTCTGAACGGAATTTACTGTTTGTTTTAAAAATGCAGTCAATTAGGCTCTAGCGTGTATGGCTTTGTCACCATGACTTGATTGTTCAGGTAATAAGTAAAACCATCAAATGTCGTCTTTCGGATATAGTGTAACCACCAAAAGTAGTCCTTTAGAGTCAAAGGGTTAAAATGAATTTAAATTTAATTTACCGTTCTCAAAACACCCGATTTTGTTTTAAGACAAAATTAATTTTCAAAACAATAAGTGTTTACATTTTAATGGAATGTTTATGGTTCTTTTGTTTTAACGTTTGTACAAAATTCTCTGTCAACAGTATTGAAATTAATTTTGATTTGCCAACTATTGTCTCGATTGGATTTTTATTAACAATAAAGAAATGGGTAGGTGAGACAGAGTATGAAAAAATATCCACGAATTTAGGCACAAATTTCTTTCCAAATATCTGCACAAATTCTCTGCAGAGTCATCAAAAAAACTTTCATAATAAAGAGAATTTTTCGTGTCACTGCCAAATGAGCTTGGCTGCAAAGCTCGCTATGGTCACTTTTTTGCTTTTTCAGCAAAGCTATCCCATTATCATCACATAAACTGATAATTTTGTCTATTGTCTCTCAAAAAACTTCAAGCAGGATGGCACTCACAATGTGAAAATGCCAAAAAAAAATTAAAAAAAAAAAAAACAAAAAAAAAACCAGTTCTCTGTGAAGCAAGCTAAGGCGGCTAATGGATTTGTAGATGTGAAGCTTTCAGGTACAAATAAATATAAATAACAGTAAGGCAATTTTCCAAATATTTCCAAAATTTCAAAATAGTAAGACTGTTTTAAAAAAGATTTCAAGAAGATTTAAAAAATGATAATTAAGTATTGAAACAAAAATGCTTTTTTCTTTAATCTAAAACTTCTCTTACGAATAATACTCCATATAAAATTTGAGAAAAATGTTTTTGAAGCAAAGTGAGTGGACCGACGAGATGAAAAACAGACTAACCTCTTGGAACTTCAGACTTTCTTTGACTAGCACTTGATAAACAGCTTCAACCTCAAGCAACTCTCCTGATAAAGCAGCTTTTTTGAGGTTTTTTAAGGTTTCTTTGTAATTGTTTTCATGCAATACATATGATACTTGCTTGTTAGTAACTTGTATTAACTAAACACAGATACTGAAATTTTTTAAGTGTGTTTTAATGGTATTGCAGAACAATTTAAAGGTTTACAGACAAATTACATAAAAAGTAACTACAGATGCAACAAAAATTGTAATAATGCCAATCTAACTTTTTGATTCCATTAAAATTCAGCAGGAAACACCCCACAGAAAAACATGTGAAAAAAAAATGAAGTTACAATACTTTCCTTTAGTTATAAAATTCATATTTGAAATTTAAAGACAAATAAATTAGAGTGGACGGACACCTGCAGAACAAAAAATTTAAAAACCAAATATATGAATCAACTGGCAAACGTAAATATATTCCAATTATTTTTCCATATAAAAAATATAAAACATAATAAATAAAAATTTCAAATACTCTCCAAGAAGTTTTACTTTACTGTCATTGTTTAAATATATTATTTATAAAAAAATAATAAATACTTTTTTCCATGCTCAAAGAGATATTTTCTCAAAACTATAAGCATCACTTTGATGTGAAGTTAAAGAATAAGTGTATACTATTTTTGTAAAAAAGAGTGCTATGTTTGCGACTAATAAGCTATAACAAGAAATTTTAGTAACATAAATGAAAAAGCTTATCAATATAAAACAGCATAATCAATGCTGTAAAGGACATTAGCGATTTAGAGACCCATATTCACCTACCTCATTTCGCATATCTTTTAAAGCTCTTAAGATATCTTTCAGGGTTTTAAGAATATCAAATCCAGGTACTATCTGTAAATAAAAGAAACAGAACGTTTAAGAGAAAGCTAATTTTTATTTCATTAATGGGTTCTACCCAAACAAGGCCTATAAACAATGTCATTTTGCAATTACAATGTTTTTAATAAAATATATGAATTTTTTGACCCCAAGGAAGTTCAATAGGTTATAGACCATTATGTCTAAAGCATAATTTATGCGTATTTTATGAGAAATTTGCATGGTTGTAAAATCAGGTGGTTTCTTAGAGCCCGATCATGGTTGTATTTGACCACTGGAAATTTAATCCTCAAAGCGATGGAGGAAGTTAAAAAAAAAATTTTGGAATCGGATTTTTCTAGTAAATTTTGTTTAACCAGGGGCAGAGATTTTGAATTAAAAGACAAACACACTTCTAAATTTTTTTAAATTCATGCAAAATATGAATCAATATATAAAAGTTTGCGAAAACATCGCAAGCTTGCTGGCAAGCCAATGTTTAAAATGGTATATGATAATTGTTGATAAAAGAAAACTTGCAACAGAATTCAACAAATTTTTTTACGATACCAGTGATAAATATTTACAATAAAGCTGCAAATAGAAATAAATTATCTTTTTGACAGCACTGAAATTAATTTTGATTTGGTTTTGATCTATTGGAAGAACAAATTATACAAAAAAAAAAAACAAACAAATTTAATTAAGAATATATTTGAATTTAAAATGAATTTAAATTTAATTTACCGTTCTTAAAACACCTGCTTTTGTTTAAAGACACGAAATTAAATTAATAATATAAATAATAGATGTTTAAAAAGATTCAAATGGAATGTTGATGATTCTTTTATTTAACAATGGGAAGGAGAGATAAAATATGAAAAAATAGGCACGAATTGGGGCAAGAATTTCACCTCAAAACCTACCAGATTTTTCTGTAGAGTCAGCAAAAATAGAGAATTTTTCATGTTACTGCCAAATGAGCTCTGGCTGCAAAGCTCGCTTTTTGTTTTCATAAAAAAATCCTTGTCTTAAGAAAACTTTTTTATTTTCTTTTTAGAAACCTAATATGTCATTCCCAAACAGTAATGAATATTTCGTAATATGGATAAAAAAATTCCACAACCTATATCAAAAATTACTGGTAGTAACAAAATATTTTTTATAAACAAGAAAACTAGTAAAATATTTAATGAATATGACTACCTCATTTGCTACAACGCATGTCTTCAGAGTCTTGTCCAAATTCTTTGAATGAACAACCATGTTTTTGATGGATGATTTTTGGATTTGATCGATTTGGTCAGTGTTAATAACGTCATACATATCTATTACAATGTTATCTAAATTATCTGATAGCACTTCAAGGTTTTCTGCGGTTGGGTTTGCCATTATATCACAGATAAAATTCTATAAGCAATGAAAGTGAATTTGTGTTAATTAAATTTCAATGTGAAAAAAAAACATTTTAGTTCACGAAAAAGATATAGTCGGAAGAGAAGAGTTACGTTCAACTGAAAATAATGTTAAAAAAAAATCTTAAATGCATAGACGTAAAAAACAAGCACTAGTGACTATATACTAATACTGCCATGTTACGGTAAAAGGAAGCAAGTAACATACACTTTAAGATATTCAACAAAATGTAATTTTAACTAGACTTTGCCTACTCATGAGACGTTTTTTTTAAACTTTGCTATCATATTACATTAATAGGGGAAAAAAAAAAATCATTTATGCAAACTTTTTTGTGAAATTTCAAATATTTATGCCTTAATTGTAACTTGTTTCTTTCCTTAAACCATAATGTTATGAGAAAATTTTTTTTTACAACTTTTAGAAGCAAGTAACACTTTCAAAAAAATAATATGAAATTAAATGTTTTTACATTAAAAAAATAAACCATATACAGTACTATATGCTGGTAACTGGCTTTATCACGTACATCAGTTAGTTTAGTCTCAATCTATTTACTCATTGTTATCATCCAAATAATGAGAATACTCATTCACCATTAATTTTTTGAAAGTTCGCCTGAACGTTAACTTCTGCTGGAATTTGAAAGTAGACAACAGTTTTTTCTCGAGGAAATCTACTCCCATTCTTCCATTGCTTGAAGTCTGGAAACGACATAGGGACTTTTTGACTCCATTACTTTTTGAAAATCTGGAAAATCATAAACATTTTTTACTGATATGATGAAATGAATTGGCTGATATGAATGCATGTCCCTTGATAAAACACTTTATCATTAGTGATTGTGGACCATCTTTGACATTCACAGCATGAAATATAGTAGTATACAATGTCCAATTTTTGTTTTCAGTTGAACAATTATCTGCCCTAAAAATGAAGTCAGAGAAATCACGACAGGTTAAGTGTTGAATCTGCTTAATATATGTGCTGGCTACGCCTTCTCATTATGTCCAGCTATATAACTCTCTTGTAACGGTCAATTCACGAAGTAGGTAAAATCTGTTAAGGGGCGTGTTCTCTATGATAATGGCTGACAAATGGATTGAACAATTTTATATGTTGTTCAATAAGGGAACAGTGTTTGTTGTTTTATCGGGGGCTTCATCCTATTTTATCTAGTGGAGGGATTATATCCTCTGGTGTTATCAAGTTCACAGTTTTTGTAAACAAGAAAAAATACGAATACGATGTTCATTATCAAACTAGTCTTCCAGTACATATACACAACTAAATGCACGCACATACACACTAGCAGCTTGTTTACATGGTGGTTTTGTTGGAATAAATTTTACTTGTTTATTTATGAATCTTCTTAAGTTATAATCTAGTAGCTAAAATTAAATATGGGTTGTTTCATGACAAGTTTCCGAAATATCTTCTATGCATTTTTGCTTGCATTCAGATATTGCATTCAGATATTGCATTACTTTCACCAGTGTCCGGCAATATAACGACTGGTTGAGGCAGAACAAGATGTTCTCTATCACCCTCAAAAATATCAGCATCATCATGAGCATTCATTCCAGTCCTGAAAAAACTTTCCTCTTACATTTCATTCTCCTCAACCTCTTTCATATATCATTATCAACGTGCCTGCAAATGAAGGTAATGGAAAATGAAATTTTAAAAAAAGTGGGAAACAAATGTTATTGTAATATAAATTATTATTGAGTTTCATTCATGCCAGCTAGCATAAAATCCAACAAATAAATATATTTTAGTTTAGAAAAAGAAATACATGATCACAAAAAAAGTTAACTTACGTTTTATGAATATATAGGCAAAGATTTCAGATGCTTTCATTCTTTTTCTGTTCTGTTTTTATGGTTCAAATATATGTTTTGCTGATTGAATACTTAAAAGAAAAAAGACTTGGAATTGGACATGTATATTATTTACAAGACAGAATGAGAAATAATTTGTCCCACTAAAAGATTCTCTGTTATTCAATTTAAAAAGGAAAGCTGTTAATATAAAATCGATAGTAATTGAGACTACTTTACAACTACTTTTTTATTTGCTTGTTTTTACCATGGCATTTCCTCCATTATGAAGATCAATAATAATGTTTTCATAGCAGTAAAGAAGAATGTCACTTGCTCCCATGATGCAATTTATGAAAAAATCTAAACTTTTTTGAAAATTTCACTTGCTTCCTTTTATGTTGACATGGCAGAATAGATGAACTAGTAAAAAAATTGAAATCCGACGAAAAATCAACATAAGTAAAACAAAAATTATTATCATAACATACATTCTTGAGAGAAATATACTTTTTTTGGAACAAATTTGACAAAATTTTGAATGTGTCAAGCACCATGAAATTATTAAATGGTAAAGGTGCCAAAATAAAAATGAGAAACATCAAAAATATGATTTTTACAATAAACATGGCAGTTTTGTAGCCCAGGGTTCAAAAAATTCTAGAAATCAACAGCATGTAAATAATCAGAAATAACTTATTTTAGAATCATAAAAAAATTAACATGTTAAAGAATAATTTCTATATACAAAGAAATTTTAAAACTTCATTATTGAAAAAAATTTAGGTGTTTTTGTGCCTGGTCAACTGCAATGGTAATTTTTGGCAGGTAGCCACATAGATAAAAACATTGGTTTAAATCTTATCCATAATTGAAAAAAAAACACGCTTGGGACGACTTTCTTATGTAAAAATTTATAAAGGCATTATGAACTAATAATGAGAAAAATGAGCAATCAAATCAACATGGCTGAATTCACCCTGCCAACATCTTCATGGGTTCAAGAAGTATTTATTTGTAATGTTTAAAAGAAAAGCCTGAAGTATAAATGACCAAGGTTAAAAATATAGACTTAAATGATAAAACGCATGAAAAAAAAAGAGATTTATTTTTGTCTCACAAAATTTTATGGTCAGTATTAATAAAAACATTCAGAGAGTCCAGGAAAGATCACAACAAGAATCGTCTTAATAGGTACAAGAAGGTTCAAGAAGGTTCACATAGAGCTTAATGATTAAATGGATATTCATAACATAATAAATCTTAAAAACTAAAAATTGTTGAAAAATCATACTATTATATTAATAAAGTCTAATCCAATTCCATGACTTATATTTGAATCAGGAATATTGTTGTTTTCGATGGTTGATTTTAACACTTCCATTGAGACGCGCATGCATTGGAATACTGATAAACGATTCCCAGTAGATAAATCTGAATCGGGATGACGGAGACAAGTCTAAAAATAAATATTTTGTACCCTACTTTTTAAAAAAACCTCAGAAAATGATTAAGAAAATTAATTTATCTTTTAGCAATTTTTATGGAATTAGATTTTGAGGACCGCCACTGTTTTGAGAACCACCACTGTTAGCAAGTAATCCTCATTAATTTGCTGCAAACTGAAAACAGTACAAATTTTAATAAATTAAGTAGGTTTTTATAGTCTTTGAACCTAAGAGGCTGAAATTTGGAAGAAAGTAATTTTTGACGGTTAGTTACAGACAAAGAAAAGGTGGCGATTTTCAAAGTTTGCAATTTTGGCAGTTTTTCGTTTGTTTTAAAAAAGAATGAAAATTAACTTGTCCATAAATAACACCTAAAAATTTTATATGAATTTGATGAGGCATATCTTAAATGAACAATTTTTTTCTATACAATATAGAAACTTTAGGCCTGTAAAATTTTGCAACAAAAAAAGTTTTTACTATCCAGAAATAATAATAATTAAAAAAAAAAAAAAAACGAAATTTCAAATTTCCCATTAATTTGTTTACGTTTTTTAACCATGTAAGACTCATCAATTTAAAGATTAGATATTTCTGAATATTTGTGAAAACTTGACTAGGAATTTTTTATGATTTATGATTTACTTAAGTTGCTTTAAGTTACGTTTTCTAGTAGCAAAATATTTTATCTATCTTGCACAAATCTATCTTGCACAATCATTAAGCATGTAATATTTTACCCTTTACCTTGCATGTAGTAAGCAGCATCATAGTTGACTTCTCTAATATTGCTCTTGAAGCACAAACCTCAGCTCGTTGAAGTTGATCTTTCAAGTCCTGAAAAAATTTATTTCTAGTAGCGACAAACAAGCCATATACGACATATGTATGAAGAATAAGCTTATCCGATACGCTTAATTGAAAGTCCAAAAAGACAAAAAAAAAATTAACCAATATTAACCCTGTTGCTGTTGTTGACCGGTGGGACAGAAAAACTAAAACTATGGTCAAAGTGCCACGACCATCAGTTGTTACCAACTATAATAAATTCATGGGTGGCGTGGACCTCCTTGATAGGCATGCTAAGCCTATACAGAATCCATATTCGATCAAAGAAGTGGTACCATCGTTTGTTATGGCATTTCTTTGATGAAAAAATGTAAAGCTCCAAAAAAGGATATACTTCAACTTAGGAGTTTCAAACTGAAGGCAGCCAGTGCTTTGCTAAAATCTGGCAAAGTGATGAAAACCAGTAGAGGGCGACCCTCTACATTGGTTGACACATTATATAATGCCAAGTGGAAGCGAGGTCCTACCACCCCAATCCCTGATTCGTCCACAAGAAAAGACAACATTGGCCACTTCTCATCATTTTCGGAAAAGGTCGCTGTAAATATCCAGGTTGCACTGGCATAACAAAAATCTTTTGTGAAAAGTGCACCGTCCACTTATGTTTTACGCCAAAGTCAAACTGCTTTCACAAGTTTCATGTATAAAGGTGCAAACTGTTTTGACAACAAACATTTTTATTAAAACATTTGTCTTTTGTTGCATTATGTCATATAAAATATAAACATAGAAGGTAAAATTATAAATTTGTTTCTTCTTTTTGTTTCTCAGGGAAAAGAAGAGGTGGCAGGTGATTGGGGCTCAGAAATATAATTTCTATGGTTAATTATTTTTAGACCTTTATTTGTTGGTTCTCATACATTTTTCTATGAAAATAGTGCGAAACTTTAGGAGCAATAACCTCGACTTATAAATCTTTATAACCTGAATTTCTTTCTCTAAATGCATAATGTTGCCTTAAAGCAACAAAGCTAAAAAAAACCCTGTGGGGGAGTGCAATTTTGTTTTTCTCTCCAGAATATGTTTTTAGTCATAAATACAACACACCTACATAGAAATTTTTTTTTCTATTAATATGCTGTTTAAGCATGCAATATAGGGTATGATTTCTTGACATAAGCAGCACATTGTGGACAGGAAAATTTAAAACTAACTATTGATAAGCTAGGACTTTAATTCAAGCAATAAATTCCGAAAAATTCAACTAGAACAACTTTCTTACCATTCCCCTATTCACAAAGTTTTTTGCCAAAAGAATGACAAAAATTTGAGATAGCATCAGTTAAACTTTAACAAATAATTCATTATTTGAAATACGTACATTCTGTCGTTCACCAGACACGTATGCAAGTTCCACCATATCTCCACCGAACTGACTAAAAGCGTGAACAAAATCAGTAAAGTTGCTTACATTTCCAAGCTGATACATTCTTTGATCTACCTATATAAAAAATAAATATTTAAAACAGAATAATACAATACAATAATGATTGTTTCTAGCACAGAATATGGCCACCAAATGCTTCTTAAATTAAAAATCGTTAAAGACGACTACCGTCAGCCATAAATTCAAGCAGTTATATTATTTATGTAAATTTTATTTAAAAAAATTTTTTATCCTCAAAGATTTAAAATGATATTTCAAGATAATGTTATGTATGTTGGAAAAGAAAAAAGGAATCCTGATTAATAAAAAGTACTTTCCTTTTAGTTTCCAAAATTTGAATGTTATTTTTGAAATAAACATTATCTTGTACAACCAGTTTTCAAATTTTGTTAATTTCATTCTGTTATTACACCTGATTTGTGAAATCAGTCATAATCATCTAATTGCTTATTTTAACATTCTTTCGTGCATAAACCAGAAAATCTGATTACAACCAATAACAATTTTGTTAGTGGTATAATTTTTTTAGGCAAGAAATTAAAAATACTATTTATTTAAATTCTGATCGCCTAGTATTTACTGTTTTTTTGGGTATATCAAGAACTAGTTTTCACAAAGGTTTTTTGAGCTTGTTTTTATGTTTTCTTTTCTTTTTTTTTTTTTTTTTCCCCCCAATTTTAAACAACATTTTAATATATTTCTTTTTCTTTTTGACAAGATTTAATCATTATTCATAAATAATATAAATAAACAATTCAAGCAACTTAGATTGACTAGTGGATAAATACATCACACAATTTCAATAAAAAAATTTAAGCTTTCTGGTCGATTCTATTATTTTGAAAAGTTTATTCTAAGACTGTTAGCTTAAGTCATAGCAGAAACTACAATTACAGAATTATGTTAAGAGAAATCTTGCAAATAGGGGAATAATCACCTGCTTTATGCAAAAACCTGACCAGCACACCTCTTTTCAAAAACCTGACCAGCACACCTCTTTTCAAAAACCTGACCAGCACACCTCTTTTCAAAAACCTGACCAGCACACCTC
>JAUZNK010003343.1:0-10962 GCA_035046665.1 Euphysa ruthae | reverse complement strand
TTAAATTATTACTATTTGTTAAATTAATACTAATTGTTAAATTAATACTAATTGTTAAACTGATACTATTTGTTAAATCAGAATGATACATATACATATTTTTATAGTAGGTTTAGTTACAGAGTGACTTATTCTACATAGCATAGTATTAGATGTATTTAAATTTTTTCTAAGTTCATCTATTTGAGGCTGCAGTGATAGCTTACAATCCATCAAGGTACAAAAGTGCTTTACACGTTTATAAGAATAACGACTTTTACCATTTATTTTGCTTTTGATTTCATTGTTTATTAGATTACAAGGGGCCGGAAACAAAATAAGCCGAGTTTTCCCCACATTTATCGAATTTACATTTGCATTAAGAACAGAAGATTAGTGTCATCAGCAAAATTATGTATTGTAAAGAATTTTAAAGAAGAATGTAAGTCGCAAATGTAAATTAAGAATGAAAGAGGAGCTAACACAGAGCCTTGAAGAACGCCACACATTATTGATCTTTAAAAAGATTTGTAACCATTAATAGAAACAAATCGTTTTCGGTCATGCAGATAAGAATAAAACCAATCCTTTGACATGCCACGAATATCATAATGCTCTAATTAGAAGATTAGAATATTATGGTCAACTATCTATTGAAATCTTTAGGTATAATAGTTGGTATATAATTAGGCTTAGATGCCTTTTTTGGTTTCAAATTCGAAACAAGGTCACAATTTTTTAGCAGATCTGAAAGAGAAATAAATAAACTATGAAGATTAGGATGTTTAAGACAGTTTTAAAAGTTTGTATAAGAAGAGTGAGCGTTAGTTTTAAGCGTTTGAGCAATGGAAGTGAAAAAAGTGCTGATGTTTTTTGTGTGTAATGTATGTTATATAAGAGTGTTTTTTTGTAAAAAATTTGGAAATGTACTAGAGTGACATTTTACATTGTTAAAGTTTTCAATACTACTCCAAGTTTCATGAAAATTAATGATATTTTTAAAGAAAAAAGAAGAGAAACGACTTTTTTTACCTTTATTTATACTTTTGTTCTCTTTCTTTTTAAATAAAATATTCAACATGTACTCAAGGTTTTAGATAGTTTTAATTTCAATAAATTGTGTATTTGAAGTTTTATCATAAATACTATTGAGTATTCCACTTGAGCAACCACTGCTGCTGCCGCTACAACTACCGCCCTACTACTGCAAACGCTACTACTGCTACTATTAAAGCTACTGCTACTGCTAATGCTACTGCTACCGCTATGCTAATGCCACTACTACTGCTGCTACTGATGCTACTGCTTCTATTGCTAATACTACTAGTACTAATACTACTGCTACTGCTACTGCTAATGCTACTGCTACTGCTAGTGCTACGACTACTACTACCACTACTAATGCTACTACTAATACTACCACTAACACTACTACTAATACTACTACTAATACTACTACTAATACTACTACTAATAATACTACTCGTTGCAGAACAGTGGGTACTATTTGGGAGTGTTGATGAAGACACCAAGATTGGGTTTCTTGTCCCAGTTGATGCACAAAATGCACAGACCCTCCTACCAATTATGCAACAATAAACTATTCCAGGTACAACTATAATATCACTTCTGTGGGCATATAATACAGTTAGCAACATTGGTTATAATCACTTGACTGTTAATCACTCTAAAAGTTTTGTGGATCCAAATACTGGAGCTCACAAAAATTTAGTAGAAAACATGTGGATGTTTGCTTAGAGAGGTAAAAAGAAGGAGTGTGGCACGGCTAGAACTTTGATAGAAACTTATCTGGTTGAGTTTGTGGCGAATTGCAATTGGTGGTGAGCTCTTTCAAAATATATTAACACATATACAAATGGTTTTTCCACAATAAAATAAAATGGCTATTTTTATAGCCGCAAACACTTTAAAACCATTATTTATTTAGAAAATACACATGTTTCCTAGTAAGGACTTGTAAAATTTGAATAAAAATTTTACGCAACCTAGTAGGTGCTTTAAACAAGTTGCCTGGTAGCGACCGGTTATTAAATTGGATAAAAAGAAGGTAAGAATATATTGCTTTTTGTCACTACTTAGTTGAGTGGTAAATATTGCTATTAATAGATGCTATTTATCTTTTCAATAAAAAACTAACACATATGTTTAGGTGTTAATTTAACCAAAATTACAAAATTCCTGACAAAGTAGTAATTTTTTTGGCAGTACTGATGCACTTTGTTCGTTTAGCATTATGATCTGAGACTCTAAGTTGATTCAGAGGGTCAAGATTGGAACAGTCTTCTAGTGAACTTCAATGGTTCTTTAGGCCGCTTTAAAAAGTATATTTGTAGTTTTTAACTCTACATAATGCGCGCGGTATATAGTGTTAGTTTTATATTTTATTATTATTTGAAAAACGCCAAAAATATTTTTTGGTGTAAATAAATGTCAATGAGTTGGTTGAATAAATGAAAGTTTCCATGGGAAATGCAATGCTAATAAAACGCATCGACAAGTTATGGCCCGTTTCTGAACGCGACGAGTTAATTAATGCTATAAATAACGAAAAGAGACGAGAAACTCAAATGACACCAGAAGATAGACCACCATACAAAAGATTTTAATACTTAACATCAGAAGAAAGAAACGGTGCTGACGATAAAGAGTTTTCATGTCAATGCCTTTAAAAATAAGGAAGATTGGTAGGAAGATGATACGGGACTTTTAGTCTTACTTATTCTTTTCAAAAGAAATTTTTGTCCAATTTTATGATATTAATAATAATTAATAGATTAATATTAATAGTAATAATTAATAGATTAATATTAATAGTAATAATTGAAAGCTGCTGTTATTAGTATAGTTGGAAATTGAAAATTGCGAAAAAAGTAGAACAATGGAAGAAAACTTGATAATACTGACGATAACAACAATGAAATTGTTTTATTAACAAATAATTCTATTAATCTCAGTTGTTTTAAATGATAAAAATTGTTAAAACATTAACACACAATGAAATATAATATACAGAAACAAAATAAATAATCAGCCTCTGTTATGAGACAGATGTTTTTTATGAAGCTTTATGAAACAATATGAAACAATACATTTGTGGTTTATCTTAATAGTATATTCGTGAAGTCAAATAAGACGGGGGATATAAAATTTTTTTTTATAACGTAAATTTAAGGAAAATAAATTAAGTTTAATCACAAGTGGTAAATGCTTATTGTCACACAAATAGCACAGTGTTATATAAATATTATTTCAAAAGATGTTAAAATACATAATTTTTGCTTCTACCCACTCAGTCATTATTTTTGGTTATCAAAAGATCTAATCATTGATATTTCCAGGACTGATAAGTCTAACTATGAATTTAGTCAAGATGGCAAGTTACGTTAATATTTTTTTATGAAATAAGGAAACTTTTTTTTTTTGATTATATTAGGATTTATTAATATATTGTTTTGTAGTAAAGAACCATTTTTGCTGTTTAGAATTAAGTCAGTAAAATTATTTTGATTGTTTCGGTTTTTAAATATGACCACACATTTTTATGACATATTTTATTCATTTTTACATATTTTGTTTACAGTATTAAAGAATGGTTAATTATTTTGTCATTACACTCGGGTAAAACGTGTTTATATCGCTATTTTTGTTTAACTATATATTTGAGATCGCATTAAAAGTATGGCGATTCGCCCCCTGGATCATTTAAAAGCACAAAATGTTGTATTAAAAAAGTTTATTAAACAAATAAAGGAATTTATTAACCGATTCGAGCGCCTCGCCAATTAACCGATTCTAGCGCCTCGCCAATTCAGAAAGCTTTTTTTATAAAGTACCTTATATTTTTTTCTCTGGAGAGGGCTTAATAAACTAACTAAAATCTTAAATAAATGGAATGGTACAATAGTAAAACCCGTCTTTCGAACTAGATTTGTCTTCAAACTTAATTTTGATTCCTGGAACTCATAATCCATTAGACGCATGCGGTCGTTATCCTCCTAAGTACAAAATTGTACAGCAAATATCCCTGAACCTTAAAAACTCCTATTTTTCTAATAATGCTGATAGAAACACCCATTTTCATTAAGTTTATACTTTCTTTTAGACATCTTTCCCAAAACATAAGACACTCTTTGTTGTTATATTTTGTTAGTTTTCCTATGTAACCATTATTCCAGCAGATTTTCATTGCTTAAATTAAGAAATAAATTTTTTATTGCATTTGAACGGTTCCATTCCTAGGTGTGATAAATGTCACAATCGTGGTTTTCGAGAAAGGAGAAATATTTTCCCTTTTTACACTGTCATGCAGCACAGTCAGTAGAGTCTTTAATTTTTCAGACGATAAAAAACATATTTAGTTGGTGAGTCCACTGTTATTAGGAGTGCAAATTCAATTAGTGATGAAAATTTCCTCTTCTACAATGTACCGTCCCTTACACACCTACGTTTGGCGTCCCTATCTTCTCCTGTAATTCTGTTGCTGCTTTTTTCATTGAAGTATCAGCAACAGTAAAGTTTTTAGTGTGTATACTATGCACGCCATGTTTCAACACAATGAAGTGATAAGTACACAACAAAAAAAGTTTAATTTTTTTAATTAAATATTCCTTACCGGATCATTTGGGATCGCGATCCCTCAAAAGCCATAAGTGCGCTGAGTCAAAAACTCAAGAACAGTTAAAGGCGACAAACTCAAATTTTCACAGATTATTTAGCCTTATAACAACACATGCAAATATGAGTTTTTCTCTGGGTATATTAAATAGGCCACGTATACGTAGGTTTTAGTATTTTAGACGAAAAGGGGGAAAATTACCACAGACCAGTACCAATACCTTGGTCAATAAAACTTTGAACTTTCCTGATTCTCCTTGTAAATAATTTTCCAAATTCAGAAAAAATCTATTTAGAGTTTATGGAAAGTAAAGAAAAATGAAAATCGTCAAATACAACCTTTTTAAAAATAGATACATTGTAGAAGTAAGATATATTGGCAATATCTTACTTATTCATAATTTTTAATGTCAAAAAGGGGTTTAAAATGAAATATATGATATAAACTTATACTGCGTGGGATATGATCCCAATAGAGACAGATGTGAAAATGAAAACCTTAACAAATTATGTAATAAAGTTGCCAGAAATAAACCAGAGATAAATATTAACGTAAATTGTTTTAGAATAAACCAGCACTATACACAACATCTTCCTTTTTTCAGCATTTTCCTTAAATCCCATATGACGAGCCCGTAAATGTTTACGTCTTTGTTTTATGTTAGGGGTCGATTTTCGCTTTATTAACCGTACCGGCTCTTCCTCATTTGACGTACAATATTAGCTCGCATAATAGCCTGAAACTATTTTCAAATTTTTCAGAGCTTCTAAGATTGCAACTGATTCACCATATATATCTGCAACACCTATCTCAACTTTTTTTGTACATACAGTTTTAGGTATAAAACATTTTTGGGCATCGCTCCCAAATCATTTCAATCAATGGCTTATTGTTATTTTGTGTTTTTCAATGTATATTTCAATATATTTCAATTAAATCGTCATTCCATAAATTTAAAAATATTGGCTTTATTACCTCACGAACTGGTGTACTTGGTTTTTCATTGTACGTGTGCGTACCAGTTTATTTTGCTGATGTAATGGCGATCTAGGGCATCCCAAGTTTCAAAGCCGCTACCGACTACATACACAGACAATGCATACATAAACACTTTCATGTACACAGTCATACACACACGTGTATATTTACAAAATTATGGATATATTTCTAATAAACTAACTTGATATCATATTTCGTAGATAAGCTAAAAACGGAAATGTATAAGTGGAAAACAAAATAAAAATTTCAATGTGGCTTAATTTAAAAGGTAAAGGGTGATCTAAAGCGACTGAAATTTCCAGAAAGCTATATTGTTGGCAGTAACACTCTATCTTTTGAAATATTACAAAATAATTCGCTCCCTCCTCCTTTATTAATCAAAACACCCAGTGGGGTACTAAACATGCCCACAACTTGTTAAAAAAAAAGCTCATGTACATTATTTTAGTTATATGATTTGGCAGCGCTGAGATACATCTCATGTAAAAGTGTCTAACGGTTCTTTAAAAAATTTGGCCAAAATGGTAGCAGCAGGATAAAATTTTGATTTCGAATGTATATACATTTTGCTATTTTTTGGGTTTAAAAACTTTCTTGAAAATTTAAGAGCTACTTCTTTCCTCTTCATTTTAATTAATTCATCGAGGAATTTTTCTGGCATCCAATTGTATTTCAATGTTGTTAATTCACATCGTGTTGATCTACCGGAAAATTTGTTTTAAGGCCCTAGTTTCATTTATAGCAAATAATATATTTCAAACTTAGCCTTGAGGCTTATGTTAAATTTCCAATTGAAGTGTATACTTCAGCTCCAAAATATTAAGATAAAATCTTTACTAACTTAATTGACAACAAATTTGAGTTCTGCATTTTGAAGATACTTTCCCTGCTCAGTGTATTTCTTCAGATCATCACAAGTGTTTGATTTTAAAAGAAAAATCAACACAAAAGCTTATATTTCTTCTGATTGCAACGACTGCAGAATTCAGCAAAAAATTGATTGTTCCCTTCAAGTTCCAATGCTTTGTCTCTATGCGATTCTGATAGTGAGTGAATCATTCCTACATTCTAGTCTCAATATAGGTATGAGTAAAGATTTCATTCTTTAAAAATTTTCGACATTGGTACTATATCACAAACCTTGCCACTGTTAATTGATATTTTCGCAAAGATTCTGTTTAAAAAAAAAAAAATACACCCACTAATGCAGCTAAATTTACAGTTATGAATAATTCATACTGCAGTAAAACCTATATTTTCACTTTTCAGTGATATAATCAAAAGTCAACTCTCCCTTCATATATTGGGCATAAGAATGCATATTAGCTTGTGATATTTGTAAAAACCCTCTAGGGGTAAAATAAACATCAATACCAAGTGGGTTCTCTATCGAGTGAGAAGAAATTTGCATACAGTTATAATGATCAACTTATATGCTCTCTATGCTGTCATGTTAGGCAGCGTTTGTTTATTATATTATAGCGCTTAATTTCATGTCCAAATATGTTCAAAAATGCTTATAAATCAACTGAGTTTGGAAATATGAGGCCCAAATACAAACTTGGATTGATTGATGTCGCTGAGATAAGACCATTTTTAAATGACGGTGCCGTGCATGTCCACTTCCACAGCACAAATGAGATATAATGAGTATAGTGTTGTTCTGGTGATTCCCATCCCTTATCTAGTTTCTGAAATACTTCGACCGTCCTGCCTTCTATATCAAATGATCTACAAAGAGAATGTTACCCTTTGTTGGGTCGAAATCGATTGGCCTTTTGGAAACTGGAAACTTAAGGTCTTAACCATCCTTGAGGGCGGTTAAGATCTTAAAACACGAATGAGTGAAAAAGTCGATTCAGCTTCAGATTCTCCTATAGGAGCAATTAGCTGCTCTAAGTGGAGACGATCCTATCAGCCTACTTCAGATATTCACAAATAAAATCAAGATGCCGACATTACAGGAAGAACACGCATTAAGCTAAAGGACTGAAGGTTATGATCTAGCAAGGCATGTCTTAGTTCCTTCAAATTCCACTCTTGAAATGAAAAGGCTTGCCAATATCGTCTTAAATCAGAAAGTACCAATATTAGATCTAACGAGCCCGGTGAATTTTATATCGATTACCCAGTAGAAGATAGCAAATTCGTGATAGTTTTCCTTTATCTTTCAAGGGTTTGCGCGGTTTCAAACGGCAAGTTCCACCAGGAGTTCTAGGTACCTGACCATAAAAGAGAGTGATGACGCAACACAGCAACAGGGAAGTAGCATTAAGCTACTAAACCAAGCCATGGACCATGCTAAGCTCAGAGAACACGACAAAACAAGGGATGTTTTAAACTAAAAACACCTACAAACCACACTTTAAAGCAAAAAAAGTGAAAAACTCCTCTGTCGCACTAGTGTATCTTTCAGTCATGAATGTCGCTGGTAACACTTGGGGCCACAATAGCAATTTTATTGAACTAGCGATTGATGTGGAATGCACCGAATTTTACACATTTGATTGGACGGCTAATATATAACAAAGTGCACATTGGGGCCAAGTTTTGTCAGTTGCAAAAGTTGCAATGGATCGTGGTATTAAGACCGATTTCACGGTGTAGGCACTTGAACAAACACGCAGCTCGAGCATTGGGGCGCACAATAATTTCCTCACATTGGGAGTCTTCGCCGTTGACGATCTTTCAGATCTAAGTAGAGTTGCAGCCACAACCTCATTAATCTTTAACTATGACACAAACGATCTACAAGGTATCTTGTAGCAGGTCGTACCTCCTATGATGATTTTTGGAATGGTTCGACGTACTCAGTCTACCACCAGACGGTGATAGCATCATAATGTTGCTCCGCACATTTTTTTGGGGGTGGCTTGCTGAAGATTGCCACCGGCTGGTCAATAAATTTTGCAGTTGCACCACCACTGACTTGCAAACACTTCTTTTGTGTAAGTGCGGGCACTATGCACTTTGGGAATGCAAAAGTGGTGCCCAAAAAGGGTGTGACGTCTTTGGCGCTTACAGAGCATTTAATGATCCGCACATCCAGCATCCTATAAAACTTCTTTCTCATATGGCCTATCTTTTCTATATCTTTCACCTGAGCAGCGATAATAATGGCTGAGACATCACACCAAGGATTGGAGCGAGGAAAGACAGAAAGCCTGCACCGTTTTTGCAATTTTTCATAGGAAGAAGCATTTTACGACGTTGGTCAGCTGATGCTCTTCCAAACGTCATAACATCCTCTAACCTTGGTTTGCTTTGGTTTGCTGCTGGAATATTAAGTTTATCATTAACTACGACATTTGCTATGATTTACAAAAGTGGATCGAAGTATGCTGGGGCGATTTGCAGCACATAATCTCTCTCGTACTTGGCTCATTGCGATAGAGCTTTGAAGTGGTGCCTATGTTTTCGTAGCGCGGATCTAGATAGCAGGATTATATATATATATATCGTCTTGCTTGCAATTTTTTCTATATAATATGACTTTTGTTGAAGAGCTATATCTCAAAATGACAGAGGTCGGCAACAGCCCAACAAATAATGTCACCGAACTTTCCCTTACTATGATAGGTGCCACTAAAATATTGCTTGAGCTCTGGCACCATGACGAGAGGAAGGCGTTGCTGTTTGCCGTAGTTCTCTCCATTTCATACCAAATAACTACTCGAACCCACTCAGTAATAGTTTAGCAGATTGATCGAGCTACTCGAATGCATGGCTCCGTTGTTGACATCGGCATGGGTGGAAAAGAAACACAAACCCAAATCTTTGAAGTATAATGAGCTAGACATCGTTCTCAACTATCTTTGCTATGTGTCTAGAGGTTTTTAGCGTAATACTGCACTCCATTGAGACTTCCAAAAGGAGCTGCCTCAGAGGAGAGTGTTTGAAGGAGGTTATCAAACGGTAAGAACAGGAGATACATTCACACACTTAACCTTAAGGTGATCTTTGTTCATTTTACAGGGAATCCATAAAATGAACTCCACCAAGCCTATTTTCGTCTATTTTCGTCTATCGTCTGTTTTCCTCCAAACGACAAACTCTATCGTAGGACATACAAGGATGCTTTAGAAATAGAAGAAGTGGCCTCTAGCTTCAAAGCTTGAGCACACCAAAGTATCATCTGATGTAGTGCTTTACAAAGCTTGATTGAATACTGTCCTTTGGGAAATGCTCATGGAAGTTATTGAGGTGAACGCGATCTGGCTGGCATCATATAAACTATTTGACAGCGCGTAGCAGAGACGTTTTGCTCTTCTTGTCACATAGTGCTAGCGGAGCAAACTGACCATGGTTATCCGCACACTTTGTGGAGGCATCGAAAATCGTTGTCCTGGTTTTCATGAAAATATTCTACACGCAAAATTTGGTATACACATGGGTGCTTGGATCGAACACCCATACATAAATCTGGATTACACCAGTTAGAGTGAAGATGTCACTAAATCGCACACGCTCTACTTTCACTCGACACATTATGCTGGTCGTAAACACATACTGGTGAACGTGATCAATCAGATCACCACCTCTCACATGAACAGACTTCGCAGGCTAGATAGCCTACTCGCGTATCCAAATGATGATGCTTACCCGTTCTTGGCTGTTCCTTACTTAAGATTCAACTTGAGTCGACATCCAAACGCCTCTGTATTTCATAAGTGTCGGCCACACATATTCCCTATCAATCCAAATTCTAAAACGATAGGCTGTACCACCACCCATAGAGTAGATGTAGTGGTATTCGGCTACTAGCCGAAGAGTTTCTAGCTCCTCCCACACACTTAGCAACTACTTATTCTATGTATTCAAACCTCGATTGCTCCTCATCCATTTGGCTATACATATCCAGATATACCCTAATCAGACCAGTTTCTAAATGCAATTTTGAACAAATTCATATAGCACAGAGGCAAAATTTCTACGCGCACGCTTCATAGTAACTAACAATTTGTGAAAAACGTAACGTAAACCTCAAGGTTTACAAATCAAATGCCTCAATTTAGTCTCTAAACCAAGAACTAACTGTTGGCAATGTATCCCTCAATATATGTCGACACATTTTTGTGTCAAAATATTGAGGTGTTCACCCACGTGAATCTATTATCTGCCTTCATCGTTTGGTATAACCTGGCTCCACGCGTCTCAAAATAAAAAAAACGAGTTCTTGGAGCTGCAGACAGTGGCACCACACTGGGCTTAAAAGGGAACTCGGAAAACAACAAACGAGATGTTCGCAGTTGTAGTATGGAGTCCACGAGGAGAAACGTCCTTAGTACAAGATCCAGATGAGACAATAACCGCATGTAAAACCCTATGAATGTATGGTCGTAAAATCT